>CM035406.1:47280051-47440051 GCA_020310875.1 Ceratopteris richardii | reverse complement strand
ATTATTGATGTCCATCCTTTCACGCCTTTCATGCCCTCATGAACCTTCAGCTACTATATCAAAAACACCAAAACAAATTAAAAGATTAATAAATTAACACTCCAACAATACATTCCATAATTCATAATAGCTTATAGCAATGTTGTTCAGGCAATGTCACATAAGCTACGGTCTACGTTGCTTATGCAATAGTGGCTTCTTTTTTTTTAATAGATGTGGATTATGTAGCACTCTGAGTTTCAAGCATCACATAAGCACCCAAACCCATTTTTTTCATTGGGCGGATCGCTACATCCTCTTTTTTCTTGTAGTGCATCAATTGAGAATCTAAATTGTGGCAAAACCTCACAAAAACCGTTGAATCTTGATCCTTACTGTCATCTTTGATCTCCCTCAAAAAACTTAAAACTATCCATTGGTCATAAGAGATCCAATCTAATGAAAAATTTGTTGGCGCTAAGAGATCTACAAGTTCTCCATATGCATTCTCCATGATGGTACCTGGTATTTTGCAAACTAGATGAATAATTGCAAGCAATTGAAAAATATTGCAAATTGTCTTCATATATCACATCTGCATAGTCCTTATGAAATAACTTTGAATATTCCTATTAAATATTCAACATATTTCCACTTTAGAGCATTGAAAGGAAGAATATATGCAACATAAAAGGAGACATCTTGAAAAATATAAGTAACATATAATACCTAAAAGAGATTCATTGTGTAAGTTATTTATAGTATGATTGAAAATGAAGATCTCTGATAAACAGAATATCCTTAGCATTGTACACATGTTAAACTCTTTCACTCTACACATTTTAAACACCAGACCCTTAGCACTACACACATGTTAAACTCTTGCAAGTCTTCTTAATTTGAAACTTAGAATACAACTTTTCCAATGATCTCTGTTATTTCTATTATTTTTGTGATAAAATATAGAAAATCTTGATATTAATATGACTCATTCATGCTCATAGAAAGGACATAGGTGAAATCAATGCACATCAGTTTAGTTGGTTTGAGCTCTTGCCTCTTGAGGCGAGGTGGCTGTTTTGTTCACCGCAATTGACATGTAAATGGACCTTAGGCCAATCCAAACCTAGTCTCTTTATCACCTTCAAGCCATCATCGTTGTACCACCTTTGGACAGTTGAACTTCCTCTTTAAAAAAAAAGGGATCTAGGTGAATTATTGCCTTTAACAATAAAATAAAAAATGAATGAATTCCCCTTTAGACACAAGATGTAATCAAAGACAATGAGATGAAAAAGATGAAAAGGGAATGGAGATGTAATTAAAGACAAAAAGATGAAAAAAATGAATGAATCTCTCAAGAACGGGGCGATATGTTCATCATTCAGCTTTTTAACTCACAGTTTAACTCATAGTTTGTTTTTATTCTCTTTTGCTTTTAATCTAATTTAATCTAATTTGAACTCTTTCTCTAAAGGAAAAAATTACCTTTACCAATCGGATAAAGAAACATTTTGCAAGAACATATGTCCAAAGAACATGGGAACGTTAATGAGGAAGATGAAAGGCATGGACAATGCTGAAAGCTTATGTTGTAAAATCCATAGCGAACTTCAGCAAGCTGGAATGGGAATGGCCTCCTTCAACCGTTGCTTCTCTCAATCGGATGGAGAACTGTTTTGCCATTTTCTTGACAAGCTGGCCATCTTCTCCCCTCAACATAACTTGAACACCCTCGCTCACATCTTCTCTGCCAAAACTGCCATCTTGATTCGTTCGAAGCTCCATTCCAACTTTCCAATGCTTCACAATGAATCTGCAATTAGTGGGTTGTTCTGCACCACGCGGGCAGCAGAGCATGGGCACCCCGTGCCAAAGGCTTTCCATGGTGGAGTTCCATCCGCAGTGGGAGAAAAAGGCGCCGACAGCAGGATGAGCAAGCACGGACTGTTGCGGCACCCACGGCACAGTCAACCCACACGAAGATGCCGTACCATTGCTACAGGGAAATGATCTCTGTAGGTCATCTCCTTCCACAATGGCGTCTGTGCGGGCGACCAACAAAAACGGGTGACCGCTTGCTTCCAAGCCATGGATGAGCTCTGTGAGCTCGTTTTTCCGCAGCTTCACATTGCTTCCAAAGGAGGCGTACACGACAGACGAAGCGGAATGAGAGTTCAGCCATGAAAGAACTTTGCCGAAGTCCTTAGGGTCGCACTTAGAGGGTTCTCGGAGGAGCTGGTTATGGTGGAGGAGAGGACCGATGGCGTAAGGCTTGAGACCTATACTGCAGAGTCCTTGGAAGGCAGCAGGCTAGAGGTGCTCGGCAGAGTGTACAAGCACGCACTTGGCGCGACCTGCGTTGCGCGCTGCTATGACCAAGTTTTCCAGCAAGGGACCTTCAGCAGACTTGGCGTACCGAAACTCGCGCGGTACTTCTTGTAGTGGAAAGTCAGGAAGTCCTGGGATGCAGTCGAGCTTCACTTCCTTCTGTGTCGTCCAACCTGATGGCTCTTCACCTGCCCCAATGCCATTCAAACGTCTTCAAGTCGCACTGTGAGCTTCTACAGAGATTACTTCAAATTGCTAGCTTTAATCGATAGCGCAACGTACCTTCGTGAGAGCAAGCTAGGCCGCGTCGCGTCAGCTCCTCGATGGAAAGCAGGCACAGATAGGACGTAGCAGATGCCGTCCAGTACTCGACTCTCGGGATGCCCAGTTGTTCAGCTGTTGCTTGCGCCCAAGCCATGAGCATGTCTGTGATGAGACAAATGCCGCCCTGTTCAGAGCTGTGGAGTCTGTGTAGGAGTTGGAAGAGGCCTTCGCGCATGGCTTCAGTGGTGGCGAAAAGGTCCCTGTAGGAGTCAGTTTGGAGTGGAAGCCCGTCGGGGACAATCTCCAGGTGAATGGAGGGATTCGTATCGAAGTTTGAAAGATAGCCTTTGCGCGTCAAGGTATGATAACTGCGAGAGAAACAGACAAGGGTTGCTTTGGAGAAGAAGGATGATGCAGTGCTGAGCAGCGATTCTGCCAATAGCATGGAGCCATTCATATGGCCAAGTCCCGGACCGCAGACAAGCACAGCATGTGTGGCCGCCATTAAACCTCTAGTTACACAGGCGTTGCGAAGTCTCTGTCTCTGTTACTCACGTCTGCTTGGCGCTAAGTTTCATTCTATCACCACGGATGCAAGGAAGGAACTACTACGTGTATGGTCTCAAATCGAGCAGATTTGACGACCAGAGTCAGGAGCCATGGACGACTACTGAGTCGTTCTCTGTCGGTTATCACTACTAGCGATTCGCGAGTTCGCGACGTTTTGGGACGTATCATCGGTTTTGTAAAACAGTGAATTCCAAGTTGTATAGTTTTTTTTTCCTTTAAGGCACAAACTGGAATCGTACAGTCTTGAAGCTCGTGTGGGTTTGGTGGTAGGTCTGAAATCCTTTTTTTTTTTTTTTAAAAAGGAAGTTCGGCCTTAGCCTAATCTCCCGGACTTTAATTATATTAAAGAGAAAAAGTTACAAGTGAACGGGACTAGTGCCCATGGGACCCCCCGAATCCCACAACGCAGGGGATGAGTCAAGCAAGCTACAAGGCATTACAAATGAGGTGGATAACATTATCATCGCGATTTCTGAATGTAGGAATAAAAAACAAATGAGGTGGTAGGTCTGAAATCCTGATGCGATTTCTGAATGTAGGAATAAAAAACAAATCATAGTAACTTCTAAACTTGTCTCACAAAAACGACCATTCGAAACTTCCAAAATAAAGTTCCTAGGTCGTATGGTAATATATTGTGCGTGTGGAAATCTATCTGGCCATCCAGGTTGCCCAAGTCTTAAGACCTAGATTTGGACTTCTAATCCCCAAAGCTTTTTAATCCTTGAAAACTTGTCAAAAAATAAATAAGTACACTTCCAATTCAGTAAAAACTCCTCCGTAGAAGGTTTAGGGTTTGTGCGATGGTTTGTGAGTAAGGACACTTGAAGTGAACTCCTAAGGATAGGAGCCTTGAGTAGTGTCACATTGCTCAACCCGTGAGTCATTAGTGCCATTGTCTATCATCTTATTCCATAACCCATCTCCCCAGAAAGGGGAGACAATGTTGTTACATAAAGCATTACGGTATGACAAATAATGTCTCAAAGGTTCTCCCTCTCTAAAATTATGCAGGCCTCAAAGAAGGCGAGAACAAAGGTGATAGAGACTTAAATCCACCATTGAGGACTTATGTTGACATGCTTGCTGCCCCTTCTGCTCGTAATTTTTCTCTGTTCAATTAGGTGAACAACCAAGGTATTGTCAGGGGATCACCAGATTATGTCCTCTAACTAGACTAGACAAGGTTTCACAATTATATGTTTGATTACAAGATAATACAAGAATATGTAACTAATACAAGAAGTCCCAAGGTATGTATAATTGGACTAGAAGGGATACAAGAGATCCCATAATCCAAGAGATCCCATAATCCGAGACTATGGGTATGAAACATGTTGATATATTTAGGTAGTGATGTGTGTGAACACTCTAGGACCACCGTGGCACTTTTTTTCCTTCTTTAGGATTTTTTTTCCCCTAGCTTGTATATATGCCTATTGCCCTAACAGGCTACTTATCTTTGTACATTCTAGTGGTAATATATTCACTATTGTGTGTTGTGCTCCAAGCTTCTTCTTCCTCATGTTGTTCGCATGCTTCCATAGACGTCTAACTCCAACAATTAGTATCAGAGCAGGTCCTCTCTTCATCTAGGGCATCATCAACACTCCTCCGATCACAGAATTTGGTGTGCATACTCAGAGTGATTCACAGATCAAAACCGCTTCGCCTTGTGGTGCCAAAATCACGTTCTGAGCTTGTTTCAGCCTCCGAACGCACTATCGCAATGCTTGTGTAGGGTATTCTATCTTTTTGTGCCAAAGATATATACCAGTTTCGGTTCGCCAGTATAATCATCTCGAAGTCTACTACAAGTTTAGTAGAACTTGTCAAGGTAATTTTGTCCAACTTTTTCACATAAAGTCATTTTTCTGCATCAAGGTATTTTAGTCAGTAGCCATGGTTGAAAGCAGTGATGTATTCCATATGTTGGTTGTTGAGGATAAGTTGGATGGTACGAATTATCCGTTGTGGGCTTATATGATGTGTCATGTATTGGCCATAAAAGGATTTTAGAATATTGTGCAGGGTGATGAAAAATATCCTATTACAGCTGCGAACAGTCCTATTCATGCTATTGTTTCTGTTGCACCTATTGCAAAAAAAAATTGTTGGGATGGAAAAGATGCTCAGGCACATGTATTCATAGCTTTGTCTATCAAACGTGCCATTATTCCTCACATTCGCTCTTGTAGAATAGCTAAGCGTGCTTGGGATACACTTACCACATTGTACCAGGCTAGGAATGAGGCTCGTGTTGCTTACCTCTAAAAATAGTTGGAGAGTGAGCACATGAATGAAGGTGATTCTATGGACAATTTTCTAACAAAGATGAAGGATTTGAAGAAACAGTTGATTTCTATTGATGAAGCAAACTATTCTAAATGTTCTTCTCGACTCATATCAGAGTTTTTCTGCTACTCTTCGTTTGATGATGAAAGGCAATCCAAATGCCTCAACATTTGAAGAGTTAGTTTCTATTCTGTTGCAGGAAGATCAGTCTAGGCAGAACATGTCTATTATGCGGGTTGTAGATCAAGCTTTCCCAGCTAGTCAAAAGGACAAAGGAAAATGGAGCTCTTCTACTAGTAAGCAGAAATCTGCTAATTCTACACAATCGAAGAAGGAAGGCAAAGATGAGAAGAAATCAGAAATGCAAAAATTCTTTTGCAAATATTGTAAAGCAAATGATCATGTCATTAAGAGTTGTCCAAAACTGATTGCTAAAGAGGCAAAGAAGAAGGAGGCCAGAATGTTTCTTGCAGAGGGCTCTACACCGAAAACAGAGTCTGCTAATCTTGTGCAGGATGAAGAATAGGTGTTTACTATTGTTTGCAGGTCAAAATCTTCTCATGAGTAGTGCATGTTTGTAGTAGACTCAGATGTATGGTACTTTGATAGTGGGAGCGACCAAACATATTACCTCGCAGCGTAATTTTTTCACTTCACTCGAGGTTGCCCCTACAAGAAATACTATCAAATGCATCAGCAACTCCTCTTATCTTGTCATCGGAGCTGGTAAGATCATTCTGAGTAGTACTGATGGTAGTTCTTTCACTTTCTCAGATGCTTTATTTGTGCCAGGGATCAAGAAGAATTTGTTATCAGTTTCAGCTTTAGCCAAGATTGGCTTGGTTGTGAACTTTATTGATGACAGGTGTAGAATTCATGATCTTTCAAACGGAGACGTGATTATTGCTTGTGGCATTTTATGGCATAGGATGTATAAGCTCATAGATTATGAAAAGTTTTTGAATGATTCAGCATGTGCAGTACATGATTCTCACGGTATATCAGATGCAAAGCTTTGGCATGCATGCTTTGGTCATCTGAATTTTGCTAGTTTGCTATGCCTATAGAAATCTGAAATGGTGTCCTCTTTTCCCAAACTTGAGGCACCCAGAAAACATGTCTGTGAAGGTTGTATTTTGGGCAAAATTCTTCCTTTCCAAAAGATGGTTCAGTTCTAGCTACTCAAAAATTGCAGTTTGTTCACACTGATGGCTATGGTCCTATGTAGACACCCTCTTTTGGAAATTATCTTTACTTCGTGACTTTCATCGATGATTTTTCTAGGCATGCATGGGTATTTCCATTGAAGTCAAAGTCCGAAGTGTTCATGTGCTTCAAACAGTTTTTGCTTTTGGCTAAAAATCTATCAACATGTAAAATGGGCACCCTCATTTCTGATCCGGGGGGAATATATATCTTCTAACTTTAATACATTTTTGGTTGAACGTGAGATAAAACATCAATGTATAGTGCTATATACACCTCAACAGAATGGAGTTGCTGAATGGAAGAACAAGTCACTCATGGAGATGGGGAGGTGTATGCTCAAGATTCAAGCTTTACCACATAGTTTTTGGCTTGAGGATATCATGTGTGCAACATATGTACTTGATAGGTGTCCTACTAAAGCACTGCAGTCTATCACTCCATATGAGGCTTGGCATGATCGCAAGTCATTTGTTGCTCATCTACATGTTTTTGGTTGTCTGGCATATGCATTAGTTCCTAAAAAACATCATAGAAAATTAGATGATAAAGCAGTAAAATGTATTTTTGTTGGGTACAGTTATGAAAGCAAAGGCTATCATCTGTATAATCCACAGACAAAACACATTCTAGTTAGCTATGATGTTTTTTTTGTGGAAGATGCTATTCAACTGTTACTTTCATGTACTAAGGATACATCTGTTAGCTCCAAAGACATGTATGAGACTTCGTTGCCTCTTTTTACAAGTGGACAGTCTAGTGTTGGTCCTAATGAGGCAACTTGTCAGCCTTTGTAGATTTCATGTGATGATGCAGATCATTCCATTTCTGATGTAGATTTACATGATGCACTTGTTGATGAGAGAGTTGATATTGAGGAGACAAAAACTATGCCGAAATAGTTGGTGCAGACTTTGCATGAAAGCAAATTAGATGCACCTCTGTCATATCGTACTGGGTCAGGCCCTCATAGTGCCTCTTTTGCATTACATTGCTATGATATGGCTGCATCTTGTCTCTCTAATGAGAATGAGCTTGTTTCATTTGATGAAGCACGAAATTCAGAAAACTGGATGGCTGCTATGCAATCTAAATATGATGCTATAATGAAGAATGGTACTTGGTCTTTATGTGACTTACCTCCTAGCAAGAAGGCCATTAGCACTAAGTGGGTATACAAGCTGAAGCATAAGCCTGATGGTAAAGTTGACAGGTATAAAGCTAGGCTTGTTGCAAAGGGTTATGCACGGGAAAGAGGCATTGATTTTGATAAGGCCTTTGCTCCTACTTGTCGAATGACTAATGTCCATATCTGTGCACTTGTAGCCCATCATGGTTGGAATGTACATCAATTGGACATTAAAACTGCATTTTTGAATGGTGACTTGCATGAAGAAGTGTATGTTTTCTAGCCCCATGGCTTTGTGCAGAAAGGGCATGAAAACCAGGTGTGCAGGTCAAAGAATACATTATATGGTTTAAAGCAAGCACCACGTGCTTGGTAAGAAAAGATACATACCTATCTCATTGCACATGGTTTTGAGAACAATCCAACTGAAAGCACCTTATATGTTAAGCATGCTAATGATGTGCTTCTGATCATTGTTGTGTATGTTGATGACATGCTGCTCACTAGTCCTCATGACATGCATATTGCTGATTTTAAGGCTGATTTTCATGCCTCATTTGAGATGTCTGATTTGGGGCATTTGCATCACTATGTGGGCATTCAATTTATGCAAGGTGATGGTGGAATGGTTTTGTGTCAAAGGAAATTGACATATTATTGGAGCATTTTGGCCTTGAAGACTATAAGTCTATTGCCACTCCTATGGAGACAAGTTTACGATTGATTCTTCATGATGTTGGAGATGCATTTCATGTTTTTCTCTATTAGCAGGTTGTTGGATGTTTGATTTACTTATGCATTACTTGGCCATATATTCAGTTTGTTGTCTCATAGATGAGCAGGTTTATGCATTGCCCAGGTGTCAAGCACTGGCAGGTGGTTAAGCGCATCTTTTGCTACTTGAGTGGTACCCGACTACTTGGATTGTTTTATCCCAAGGGGGAATCACTACCGCCAGATTTGCATGCTTTTTCTGACACTGATTGGGCTGGCTGCTATGACACTCATGTGTCCACTAGTGGATTTCGCTTCATGCTTGGTAGCTCATGTATATCTTCGTTAAGCAAGAAGCAGCCTACTGTGGCCACTTCCAGTTGTGAGGCTGAGTATAGGGAAGCTTTCACAGCGATTGTTGAGTGTGTGTGGCTCACACGCCTTATGGCTGATTTGGGTATTGGTCAGTCTTCTGCCATCACCATCTTCACTCACAGTCAAAGTGCATTAGCAGTATCGAGGAACCCTGTGTTCCATGCTCACACTAAGCACATTGAGGTGAATTATCATTATGTCAGCGAAAGGTTCTCCACTAGGGAGATAATCTTGGCATATGTGCCCACGCAGAACAACATTGCAGTCCTTTTCACGAAGGCTCTCCCTAGGGAGAAGTTTGAAGCTTTCCACAAATCTTTGGGCTTACTTCCTTTTGTGGATTGATTCCACATAGCTTGGCACTTCCTTATACATGAGTGCTATATCCTTGTTCACTGCATCACTCCCAAGGGTGATCTATTGATATATTTAGGTAGTGATGTGTGTGAACACTCTAGGACCTTGGGGGCACTTTTTTTTCCTCTTCAGGAGGTTTTTTCCCCCGGCTTGTATATATGCATATTGCCCTAACTGACTACTTATGTTTGTACATTCTAGTGGTAATATATTCACTATTGTGTGTTGTGCTCCAAGCTTCTTCTTCTTCCTCGTGTTGTTTGCATGCTTTCGCAGACGTCTAACTCCAATAAAACATGATATTTGAATTATAAGAACTCCCTTGATTGAGATAAACTAGATACAAGAAATAACTTGACAAGATCTTGTACTATGGAATTATAAGAGGACAAGACTAGATGTCAAAGAACTAGATTAGCCATAACTGGAACAAGGAACAAGACAAGAATTGGACTAGACCTTTGAAAGTACTTACTTGATGATCATGACTCCTTGAGCTCCCAAGAATGGCATTGGAAAGACCGAGAATGTATGTGGCCAAGCCCTCCTAATATAGGTATTCACAGGTGATTACAAATTGATAATGTCAATAATTTGAAACAAGACCTTGGAATGTCAAAATCCAACAAGTAGAGAGTCGATCTTAGGGTTTTGGCATGTTTCGGATGTGATGGAGCATTAGTTTCTCCAAATTATGAACCAATCATCAGACATAAAAAGTCACATGGAATCTAAGGTTTAGGATGGTTTTTTTTGTATCCATATTAGGTATTTCATCAAACTATTTATTTCAAATTTATCTCAAGGAAAAGAAAAATCTGGATGATGATCCACATAGGATCAATGTCGATAGTGATGTTCAGGATAATGACATGACAAGGAATTTAATTTAATTGGAACAAAACTTAAGTGCTCCTTACAATGCATGTTTTGAGACAAGGAAACACATACAAAGAAATTAAAAGGAACAAATGTTTGATATCAAGGAATCAAACAACATGTTTGTACAAGGGCCATTGGTCTAATCACTGGGGCATATGAAACTTAGGTCAGTTAGACACCTAGAGAGAGATTGACAAAGTATTAGATCATCTATGGCCATTGTCAACATACAACTAGGCATTGGGCCTAGCAGCTTAGTGATTATCCTTATATACGCAGTTCCAAAACAAGTGATTCAAAGATGTCTTTTAACATGGAATGACTGATTGTTGGGTAGTGCAAGAACAACCTATTTATATAAACCAAAAGGTCCCTATAAAACACAGTTGGAGTATATTACGAACAACCGATTAGGTGCATGCATCTATGAGGATGGTCTACAATGATTAGTTGTCCAACTCAAAAATCCCAATCAACCCTTCAGACTTGAACACCTAGTGGTTAAGTTTGAAGAGGGTTTGTATATTGATAAGCAAGGAACCATGTATGTGGATACGAGCTTATCAGACAAGACAGATGAGTTTGGAAATATCATTCCCTAGAATGAGATAGGAGACCTAGAGCAAGGAGACCTAGGAGAAGAATCCAAGACTCCTTGAGGCAAGTTTGTTTTGACCAGAGTGATTACTCTAGAGTGGGTCTCCCAAGACAACAAAAGTATAGTGTAGAGCCCTAACCGGTTGAAACTAAAGGTGCAAAGTATTTCTTCTCGTAAGGTTCAAAGGATGAATTTAAAATATTAAGGTGCAAAAGTAAAGAATTAAAAGGAAAGGTGAAGGTGGAAGGCCGCGTACGCAAAGGTGGAAATAGGCCGCCCAATCAAAAATTTTATTTTAAAAGTCACTCTTGTTCTAAAGTCACTACAGGACAAAGTAGCGAATCGTTGAGGACCAGTTCAAAAAGACAATCTTGGGACATTGAAAGGACACCAAGATTGTATTGCAGTTAGAGTGCGCGAACCGGCGGACTCTCAACAAAAGAAGGACAAAGGCTATTCTTGGATAGAGAGCTAGGAGCAAGGGAGAGCTTCAGAGGAAGCAAGAGAGGAAGCAAGAAGAGCCTCCAGTGTGCGACGACATTCAAGAGTGCAAGAGGTGTCAAGAGGAAAGTGTGCAGAGAAGGCGGGTTGGATTCCAAGAGTTCCAAGGTCTATTGCGTGTGTGCGCCGTGATACCAATTCCTTAGCTTGGCGGAAGCTTAGTGCAAGGTGTGCACAAGGGAAGCGGGAAGCAAGTGAAGGATTGGTACACGAGAGGCCGATGCTAGAGAACTTGAGATAATTGGTCTTCAGTAATTGATATTCTCTGAAGTGGTATTTAGTCATTGATTAGACTGTGCGCAGTCATTGTAATTGTTGAAGGATAATCAATATTCAAGGTTTCCAAGAGTATTCCTTTGCAGAAGTTCTCACTGTTATTCCATTTTCATCATCTCCTTTTTCTCCTACAAACCCTCAAACTCCTTCTTGTCCCCGAATCCCCAACAAATTTGGCACGCCCGGTGGGACATCCAAGGAGCTTTGAGCATAGGAGACTATATATTGCCATTGGAGGACAATATTCCAGTGTCGACAACATTACTCCAGTGGGCCAAAAGGTACATACTTTTATCAAGTGTTTCATTTTAAGTGGACTATGAATAGCTCATGACCGCGACCCGGTCACAAACCTTGAGAATCAAGTGCAAGCAGACAAGAAGAAAGACGAACAGAAGATCATCGAGTCCACTTTCATCGACTTCATCGGTAGGAAGCATGGCAGGACAGGTGGACCTAGAAATCTTGCTCTCCAGATTAAACATAAAATTTCCCTCCTTCAGGGGTTTAGCCCAGGAGGACCCAGATGAGCACATTCGACGATTTCTTGCATTATGTAAGACTAGGGGGCTAATGGGTAGGGAATATGCTTTCTTGATACTCTTCCCCGCCACATTGGAAGGTCTGGCAGACAAGTGGTTCAGCCAGTTTGCTGAAAATCACTTTACCTCTTGGGATTTGATGAAAGAGGCCTTTAAGAATCAATTTCAGCATGGCAACACGGCTGAGATCATTATAGAAGAATTGGAAAACTTAAAGTTGGGTCCAGGAGAGAAGTTCCCCGAATTCGTGACCAGGGCCAAAGCATTAATGGCTAAACTACCGGATCCACCACACGACTTCTTTGTCAAGAAGTGGTTAGCCAAACCTTTACCTGTGGTCACCCAATGCAAAATAAAAGAGTTAGTGCTACCTACTGCCTCTGTTGAGGAATTCATCAATACGGCCACCCGCTTGGAACAGATAAGGCACCAGTATGGTGCAACTTCTTCCCAACCATCATATGGTGCAGAATTGGAGGACCCAGTGAGCCAGTTAAGAAGGGAACTGGAGGGCTTGAAAAGGAATAAGCCCTACACAGAGGAGGAGACTACTGTAGCTCAGCTGAGAAGAGAGATTGAAGCCCTCAAGCTCCAAAAGGAAGAGGAAGCCCAAGCAGAGGAACTAGCTCAGCTGAGGCAGGAGTTGCAAGAACTAAAAGGAGGCGGCATTAAGAACGGACTCTGGTGCTCCATGTGCAGCAAGCAAGGACACATAGTAAGTGAATGTCCTTTGCTAAATGTGACTTGTCAATTATGCAGGAAGATTGGGCATGAGGCCCATGAATGCCAAGTAAGGGGAATGCCGACAACTACATACTGGACACAAGGAGGGCTCTTGCCACCAGCAAATGTAATGGCAGCAACAACAAACCAAGGTAATAACTATAATCCTAGACCGAGAACTAACCTTGCAAATGGGCCTAGAAGGCCAATTATTTGCTTCAGATGTGGAGAATGTGGGCACTACCAATCTAGGTGCACCCTTCCGGAAAACGCGCCTCCTTGCAGGAATTGTCCAGAGGCCAGAGATCACTATACAAACTGTTGTCCTAAGAATCAAGCCTCTACTTCCGGACCCCATCTCCAAATGATCTCTGTATTCAAGGAGGAGACATTACCTCAGGTGAATGAACCCTCACCATCCACTAGAGTGGTACAATTAGAAGAACTCGAATCTTTTGCAGTACAGACAAGAAGCAAGGGAACGGCAAAAGTGGTAGAAAATCAAGAATTGATAATTAAGGAATTGAACAAAGACAGAGTTGCAATTGAAGAGAAAGATACTACAAGTACAGACACAAACCACAATGAATGTCTTACAGGCACCAGCGATGCCATTGGGCATGCCTTCAAAAGGGCTCAAGAAGAGTTTGGCAAAGCAAATGAAGCTCACTTTCTTAAAGAGTCAGAGGCTTCAAAACTACTCAAGTCAATTAAGAAGGAGGTTAGTATTTTTGATTTAATAAAGATGGATGGGAAATTCAGGTCAGAATTATTGCAGATAATTGATGAGGCTTCTACGACAAGCTTAGTGGCTAAGACTGCTATCTTACATCAAGGGATAATTAGGGGGGAAGCACCCCTTACAGATTATAAAAGCCCTCGGCTTACAATATCAATCAAGGGCCATGAATTTCAAGGTGTTATTGTAGATGGTGGTTCTGGCATTAATTTGATGCCTGAACATACCATGAAAAGGATTGGACTCCACCCTTCAAGACCTGCAAATTTCACGGTTACTTTGGCAGATCAGAGCAAAGTAAGGCCCTTGGGGGTAATCCCAAAAGTTCCACTTGAAGTACAAGGTAATCTATTTATCCTGGATTTTGTGGTTTTAAGATTGCCCCAGGTTGAAGGAGGATTTCCTCTCTTAATTGGAAGACCTTGGCTGAGGCATGCCAATGTCATTCATGATTGGGGTAAGGACACCATGTGGGTACAAAAGAAAGGGCAGGAGCTGACACAAATTCATTTAGAAGAAGGCCCAGACAATCAAGGAAACACTAGTATGATGCAAACAGTGAGCATTTGCATGGAAACAGAAGCGGAGGATCAACCCCAAATAGATTTTGAGGAAGAAGAGGATATTTTAAGTTGGCTTCTTGCCGGCAACTCTTCTTCTTGTTTTGGAATTTTTCTTGATAATCCTGGTACAATTGGAGGCTATGATGAAGACAAAGGAAAGGTCCAGGTTGATGGATTGGGAGAGCCCATCACTGACCACAGAAGGGGCAGGAAGATACCCCTCAAATACAAATTGGAGGAGGATGTGTCAACATCAGATAACGCAGTTTCCAAAGCTAAAAACAAGGTAAAAAATTCTGAGGTTGAATGTTCTTTCCCAATTCAAGAAATCCCTGCAGGATGGATGCAGGACAAGGAGGAAAACATCGAAGTCCAAAATACACCTGCTTATGAAGCAATGCACGAAAAGCTAGTAGAAGAAGACAAGGAAGCAGATGCACAAGAAGATAATATGGTAACAAGAAATCCGGTCCAAGAAGTACATTTATGCACCCAAAACAATAATCAACCAGTTCTAGTGGCCACTTGGTTGTGGAGCCACCCACAGCTCCTGGGAAAGGTAAAATCATTCTTGACCCAGTATGCAGATGTTTTTTCCTGGCATTATAAAGACTTAGAAGGAGTGCCTGCATCTTATGGAGAGCACAGAATTCCTCTGGTTGAGGGAGCGAGACCCATCAGAGGAAGGAGTTATAGACTTAATCCAAAGTATGCCGAAGCTGTCTATGTGGAAATCCAAAAGATGGAAGATGCAGGAATCATCATTCCTGTGGAACACTCAGAGTGGCTCTCGCCTATGGTTATAGTACCAAAGAAGAATACTAATAAAATCAGAATTTGTGTGGACTTTAGAGCTCTCAACAAGGTGACCATTCCAGACGGGTTCCCTATGCCTTTTGCAGAACAGGTCATTGAAGAAGTGGCTGGGCATGCACTATATAGTTTTATGGATGGCTTCAGTGGCTATAATCAAATATCAATACACCCAGAGGATCGTGAAAAGACTGCTTTTATCACACCGTGGGGAACGTATGTGTATGTAAAAATGCCATTTGGGCTCAGAAATGCTCCAGCCACATTTAACAGAACGGTCAATCTCATTTTTGGCCCCTTATTGCTAGAATCACTTAGAATCTTCATGGATGACTTCTCTTCATTTTCAGGATCTCACAAGGAAACTCATCTAGATTGTTTGGACCAGCACCTGAGGCAGCTGCAGAATATTTTCCAAAGATGCAGAGAAACTAAGTTAAAGCTCAATCCAAATAAATGTCATTTCCTTGTGACAGAAGGAACCCTTTTAGGACATGTGGTATCCGCTAAAGGTATGGCCCTAGATCCTGACAAAATTCTCTCTATATTAAAGTTACCTAAACCTAAAACTCCTAAAGAGATCCAGAGTTTTTTGGGGCATACCGGTTATCATAGAAGGTTTATAAAAATGTATGCAGAGATAGCTAGACCTCTGACTAGACTCACAGGTAAAGAAGTACCTTTCAAATGGGAAGAAGAGGAGGAAAAAGCATATCAGACATTAAGGTCACGGTTAGTGTGTGCTCCTATCTTGGTCACCCCGGAGTGGTCAAAAATCTTTCATATACATGTCGATGCCAGTGCATATGCAGTGGGAGCAGTTCTGACTCAACCCAGTGAAGAATTTAAAATGGACAGGCCAATTCAATATGTCAGTAAAATCTTGACCAAGGCTTAAAGGAATTACAGTACTACCGAAAGGGAAGCACTAGCAATGGTCTTTGCCGTTCAAAAATTCCGCCATTACTTATTGGGGATAAAATTTATTATTATATCAGATCACCAACCTCTCAAGTACTTACTCAACAAACCACATGCTACTGGTAGAATATGGAGGTGGTTACCGTTATTCCAAGAGTTCGATTTCTCGGTAATCCATAAGCCAGGAAGAGAGAATGTGATGGCGGATCACTTGTCCAGAATAAATAGGAGGGATCAAACCAGTGGTATCAATGATGATTTCCCTGATGCACACTTGTTTGCTATACAAGCTAAAGGATGGTATGATGATATCAAACAGTTCATTAATACTGGATTGTATCCAGAAAGTGCTAATGCTGTACTAAGGAAGAGACTGCTTATCAAGAGTAGACCATATACTTTCATTGAGGGTAAACTCTACAGACAGGGCAAGGATGACAGGATTAGGAAATGTTTAGAGGAAGATGAAGTGAGGGAAATACTGCAATTTGCACATGAAGGAACAGGTGGTGGGCACCTTCCAGGGCATATCATGAGCCAGAGAATACTAGATGCTGGTCTATGGTGGCCTACACTCTTTAGGGATGCAGATGATTGGAGAAAAACATGTGATGTGTGCCAGAGGTGTGGACCTAAACCCACCAAGCAAAGACATTACCCTTTGGTAGTTTCCACTTCTTGGCAGCCCTTTGAGAAGTGGGGATTAGACTTTGTTGGGCCTATATACCCTGCGGCACTTCCAAAAAGGGAAAAGTACTTACTGATAGCCACGGACTACGCAACAAAATGGGCTGAAGCTATTGCATCAACGGACTGCTCTGCACAAACAGTGGCTGACTTTTTGTATTGTAACATCATTTGCAGATTTGGATGCCCGCTTGAAATCTGTACCGACCAGGGTACTCATTTTGTTAACAAAGTACTGCAGGAAATTTCCAACAGGTATCGCATTTTACACAGGACTTCTTGTGCATACTACCCACGAGCTAATGGACAAGCCGAGTCAACGAACAAAGTATTAATTTCAATGTTACGAAAAGAATGCATGTTACAGCCGACCTCTTGGGGACAGGCCTATCTGGGTACATTATGGGCATACAGACTGGCCTATAAAGAGACTGGGTATTCTCCCTTTCAATTAGTTTATGGCTTGGTTCCTATTGAACCATTTGAACTCATCAGAGGCTCTATAAGAACGGAAAGACTAGAGAAAAATGGGATGGAAGTTCCAGCACGACTGACTGCTTTGCATAAATTGGAGGAATC
The DNA here is from genome assembly GCA_020310875.1 of Ceratopteris richardii. NCBI lineage: Eukaryota > Viridiplantae > Streptophyta > Polypodiopsida > Polypodiales > Pteridaceae > Ceratopteris > Ceratopteris richardii. The sequence continues at coordinate 47,423,007 of CM035406.1, read as the reverse complement.
AAGGATCTTAGCCTCCAAACAGTTAGAGAAGCTTCAATTACACAGGAAGGAGACTCATGACAAAAATCTATGGCAAAACAATTTGAAGCCTGGAGATTTAGCTCTGCTACACAGACCACAAATTTCTACTCAAACAAAAGGAAAATGGATCCCTCACTGGGAAGGCCCTTTTCGCATCACGAAGATGCTACAATGGGGGGCTGTGCAATTGGAAACACTGGATGGAGACACCCTACCCTTGGTAAACATCTCCCGACTCAAGGGGTACCACCTAAAGTCATAAACATTGCATTTTCATTTATTTTGTTTCATTAGTGTTTTGGATTGCTTTAATAAATACAATTAATAAGCAAAATGCTCACGCAAGTTTTTTTATGGAACGCCATTTTTGTTATGTTGCTCATTTCATCAATAAAAATCAAGTTTATTTCATTGTTAAATAAATTAGGCGCCAATTTTTTTGGTTGGCCCTTACTTCAATACCACCCTTTCTTTTGTTTATCTTTTGGATGGATGAGATTAGAACTTGCATCTCCTCTCTTTTGAGCACACTTTTGGGTTAAACCATCCATTCCTCTGAGGTAATCTTTCATTCCTCCTTGCTATATAAGGTGCCTTCTCCTTCATTATTGCTCCCCTCAGCATCCGCAATTTTGTATCCTCATCAACGCTCTGGCCAGGTTCAGCTGTCCATGATAGTGCACTTTGATCTGTCGTGCATCCGCCGTGGAAGAGAGAAGCTGTGGAAGAGAGAAGACGCACTCCTCCCCCCCCTCCACCTCCCTCCAATTTTTCCCAAAACCTCCCCTACCACCTCTCAATCCCCCGCTCCTTCACTCCCTCTCCCTCTTCCACCATCCTCCCCCTCATCCTACACCTCAACCCCCCCTCTCTTGGCCCCGCTCAGCACCCCCCCTCTCCGCCCCCCCTCTACACCCAGCCCCCCCCCCTCCGACCCCGCTCTACACCCAGCAGCAACCCCCCTCTCCGACACCCAGCCTCACCCCCTCTCCGACTCCGCCCTACACCCAGCACCCCCTCTCCAGCCCCGCTCGGCACCCAGCACCCCCCCTCTCCGATCCCGCCCGGCACCCCGCATCCCCTCGCTCCCCCTCGCATCCCCAGCCTAACCCCCTCGCACTCCTCGCCCCCTCCGACCCCGCCCAGTACAGCCCCGCCTTCCCCTACCCAACCCACCCCCGCATGCCCCCAGCCAACCCCCCTCGCACCCCTCCCACCCCTCGCCCCTCCGCATACACCCTCTCCAACCAGCCCCGTCCAGCCCCCTAAGCCCCGCCCCATCAAGCCCCTAAGCCACGATCGCCCCCCTGCACGACCCCAATCAACCCCCCCTCGCACCCCTCGCCCCCTCCGCCTACACCCTCTCCAACCCCGCGCGACACCCACATCCCCCCCCTCCGGCCTCGCCCGGCACCCAGCCCCCCCCTCTTCAACCCCGCTCTACAACCAGCCCCCCCCCCCCTCCGCCCCCGCTCTACACCCAGCAGCCCCCCCCTCTCCGGCCCAGCTCGACACCCAGCAGCCCCCCCCTCTCCGGCCCAGCTCGGCACCCAGCACCCCCCTCTCCTGGCCCCGCTCAGCACCCCCCATCTCCCCCCCCCCTACACCCAGGCCCCCCCCTCCGACCCCGCTCTACACCCAGCCCCCCCCTCCGACCCCGCTCTACACTCAGCAGCACACCCCTCTCCGACCCCGCCCGGCACCCAACCACCCCCCTCTCCGACACCCAGCCCCCCCCCTCTGACCCCGCTCTACACCCAGCCCCCCCCCTCCGACCCCGCTCTACACCCAGCAGCCCCCCCCCTCTCCGGCCCATCTCGGCACCCAGCACCCCCCTCTCCAGCCCCGCTCGGCACCCAGCACCCCCCCTCTCCGACCCCGCCCGGCACCCCGCATCCCCTCGCTCCCCCTCGCATCCCCAGTCTAACCCCCTCGCACCCCTCGCCCCCTCCGACCCCGCCCAGTACAGCCCCGCCTTCCCCTACCCAACCCACCCCCGCATGCCCCCAGCCAACCCCCCTCGCACCCCTCGCACCCCTCGCCCCTCCGCATACACCCTCTCCAACCAGCCCCGTCCAGCCCCCTAAGCCCCGCCCCGTCAAGCCCCTAAGCCACGATCGCCCCCCCTGCACGACCCCAATCAACCCCCCCTCGCACCCCTCGCCCCCTCTGCCTACACCCTCTCCGACCCCGCGCGACACCCACATCCCCCCCCTCCGGCCTCGCCCGGCACCCAGCCCCCCCCTCTTCAACCCCGCTCTACAACCAGCCCCCCCCCCTTCCGACCCGCTCTACACCCAGCAGCCCCCCCCTCTCCGGCCCAGCTCGACACCCAGCAGCCCCCCCCTCTCCGGCCCAGCTCGGCACCCAGCACCCCCCTCTCCTGGCCCCGCTCAGCACCCCCCATCTCCCCCCCCCCTCTACACCCAGCCCCCCCCCTCCGACCCCGCTCTACACCCAGCCCCCCCTCCGACCCCGCTCTACACCCAGCAGCACACCCCTCTCCGACCCCGCCCGGCACCCAACCACCCCCCCTCTCCGACACCCAGCCCCCCCTCCGACCCCGCTCTACACCCAGCCCCCCCCCTCCGACCCCGCTCTACACCCAGCAGCCCCCCCCCTCTCCGGCCCATCTCGGCACCCAGCACCCCCCTCTCCAGCCCCGCTTGGCACCCAGCACCCCCCTCTCCGACCCCGCCCGGCACCCCGCATCCCCTCGCTCCCCCTCGCATCCCCAGCCTAACCCCCTTGCCCCCTCCGACCCCGCCCAGTACAGCCCCGCCTTCCCCTACCCAACCCACCCCCGCATGCCCCCAGCCAACCCCCCTCGCACCCCTCGCCCCTTCGCATACACTCTCTCCAACCAGCCCAGTCCAGCCCCCTAAGCCCCGCCCCGTCAAGCCCCTAAGCCACGATCGCCCCCCCTGCACGACCCCAATCAACCCCCCCTCGCACCCCTCGCCCCCTCCGCCTACACCCTCTCCGACCCCGCGCGACACCCACATCCCCCCCCTCCGGCCTCGCCCGGCACCCAGCCCCCCCCCTCTTCAACCCCGCTCTACAACCAGCCCCCCCCCCCTCCGACCCCGCTCTACACCCAGCAGCCCCCCCTCTCCGGCCCAGCTCGGCACCCAGCACCCCCCTCTCCTGGCCCCGCTCATCGCCCCCCCTCTCCGCCCCCCCCTCCATCCCCCGCGCCGCCCCTCCACCCCTCCATCCCCATCAAACCCCTCCCACCCCTCTGCCTTCCGCGCGCCCTCATCTCTCCCTTCCCCCCCCTCCATCCCCCTCAATTCCCCGCCGTCCACCACCCCCCTCACCCCCCAACCCCCTCTACCCCCCCTCCCAACTCTCCGCCTCCAACCCCACCGCACCCCCTCCTTCCTCCCCCCGCGCGCCCCCCTCTTCCTCCCAACACCCTCCACCCCTCAACCCTCTGCCCCTCTCCCACCACCTCAACCCATCGATTCCCCTCCCCCTGCATAGGCTTTCTTTTGTTCCACTTCTTCTCCCCATTTCCATCAATGGCGGACCCCGCTCCGGGTGCTCGTTCCGATCCTCCATCTCCGCTGCCTCCAAACCTTCAACATCCATCCTCTCCCACCTCCGCAATTCCCTCTGACCATCCCAATCCACCTCCTCCCTCATCGGCAGAACACTCTGTTCAAGCTACTCCAACACCTCCTACGGCCTTTGATCTTCCCATTTATTCCATACACTTTGATTCCACCGACCTTTATTCCCCACCTCCCCTCCCGCACCCTCCTTCTCCTTCCCAATCTATGTCTCATACATCCCACCCATCTTCACCAACCGGGGATTATATGCGCCTGTTTCTCCCACCTGACTTAAACCTGCAAATCCGAATGCATCTATCCCTACCTACCATTGCCCTTCGTCAAATGTTTTCCATTGAGGATCTTCAGCAGGCGGGCTTGTGGGGCTTGGCCAATGTTTTCTTCAATAACCCCGCCAATTTTACCCAGGTTTATGAAGCTATCCGCCTCTTCCCTCATTTTAGAACCGGCACTCTCTTCATCCCAGACATTGCCGCCAGTATTGGGTCTCCCCTAATTAATTTTCGTGCTCCCCCTTTCCTATACTCTGGACTGTCCGCCTCGGCCACTATTGCCTTTTGTACCACACACTTTCAAAGTAATGCTAGGTTTTCGCTCCGCATGACCACCCTTCTCAATGCGTTCATCTTTTTCTTCTTACTACGCAGTCAATCCTCTTCGCTTCCCTGGTCAGATATTCGTATCGCCGATCCGCTTTTCTGCTTTGTCCATAGCCATCCTTACCCTTACGCAACCCTCATTTATAGTTCCTTGACTTTGCGCTCCCGTCGACTCCGCGGGGCTATCTCTAGAGGCTCTCATGCATTTTCCATCTATTCTGCACCCTTCTTAGCTTGGCTCTATCACATTCCCGCACAATCTGCACACAATGTTGCTTATCTCCCTTCCCAACCGGGACCGTCCATTGCTCCATCTCCCTCCCCCCCTCTAATCTCAATTGACTCAGCTTCCGCATCGACACCCGCATCCGCACCCCCTGATGTAACCTCCTTCCCTCCCCAATCTTCTTCACCTATCCCTCCTGCACCTACCACCTCTCCATTCATGCCTAACCCCCCTGATGTAACCTCCTTACCTCCCCGATCTTCTTCACCTCTCCCTCCGGCATCTACCTCTTCTCCTTTCATGACTAACCCCCCTCACGTCCCCTCCTTCATGACCCAATCTTCTTCCCCTATCCCTCCTGAATCTACCACTTCTCCATCCATGCCTACCCCTCCCATTATCCCTAGACCTCCCCTCTCTTCAGCTTTCACGCCACTCATTCAAACACAGCTCAACCCTCAAAACCCCACCTGTATGCCCCCCATTCACCCGGATCACACCTCCCCCTCTATCAGTAACGTCCCTGTCAGTCGACCGCTCCCTTCCCCCAATCCTTCACTTCCCACTCCATCTTCCACTCCAACCCTTCATCCTCCTCCGCAGAATATTCCCCCTTCCCCTCCCCCTCCTGCCCCAACGGCCAATCCCACTCCGCCTTTTGACCTACCATCAACCCCTTCATTTTTGCAATTACTACAGGACGCGAGTGTAGTCGCTCTCGGCAATGCTCAGGCCTCCCAGATTTCCTTGGATTCGGTTTCCGCAGCAGCTTCGGTTCATCAACAGTATATCTCAACAATAGAAAACATCAATCGCATGGCCACCTCTCAATGGCACTCCCTCAACGAAACGGCGCGCTTGCTCAAAGAAGAGAGAGATCATTATCGTGATATGGCAGACTCTGCGTTGAAAGCCTTAGAAGATCTTCAGAATCGCTCCAACTTAGGGCTTTGTGCTAATGCTACATGCAGACGTATCCGCAGGGAAAGGGATCATCTTAGGCAATGCCTTAGTTCGCTACAGCTTACGATCGAACAAGCTTCTGCTCCTTTGCCCCCTTCTCTATCTAACTCGGCTGACAATCTCAACCATCCTCCTCAATAAATTGCCATCTTTGTCAATAATCTACTCATCACTTTGATTTCTACATAATTGCCTTATCTTTTTTTCTTAACCAAATAATATACACACACTTTACCTCTTTTCTTGACTCGGTTTCGTTGTTTTCATGTCTGGATCTTTGCAAGTTCTCAGTTTTTGTATTGCTGTTGTCTCTCTGGGACGGAGAGATCTTTAGGTGGTGGGCATCTGTAGAGCCCTAACCGGTTGAAACTAAAGGTGCAAAGTATTTCTTCTTGTAAGGTTCAAAGGATGAATTTAAAATCTTAGGGTGCAAAAGTAAAGAATTAAAAGGAAAGGTGAAGGTGGAAGGCCGCGTACGCAAAGGTGGAAATAGGCCGCCCAATCAAAAATTTTATTTTAAAAGTCACTCTTGTTCTAAAGTCACTACAGGACAAAGTAGCGAATCGTTGAGGACCAGTTCAAAAAGACAATCTTGGGACATTGAAAGGACACCAAGATTGTATTGCAGTTAGAGTGCACGAACCGGCGGACTCTCAACAAAAGAAGGACAAAGGCTATTCTTGGATAGAGAGCTAGGAGCAAGGGAGAGCTTCAGAGGAAGCAAGAGAGGAAGCAAGAAGAGCCTCCAGTGTGCGACGACATTCAAGAGTGCAAGAGGTGTCAAGAGGAAAGTGTGCAGAGAAGGCGGGTTGGATTCCAAGAGTTCCAAGGTCTATTGCGTGTGTGCGCCGTGATACCAATTCCTTAGCTTGGCGGAAGCTTAGTGCAAGGTGTGCACAAGGGAAGCGGGAAGCAAGTGAAGGATTGGTACACGAGAGGCCGATGCTAGAGAACTTGAGATAATTGGTCTTCAGTAATTGATATTCTCTGAAGTGGTATTTAGTCATTGATTAGACTGTGCGCAGTCATTGTAATTGTTGAAGGATAATCAATATTCAAGGTTTCCAAGAGTATTCCTTTGCAGAAGTTCTCACTGTTATTCCATTTTCATCATCTCCTTTTTCTCCTACAAACCCTCAAACTCCTTCTTGTCCCCGAATCCCCAACATATAGAAATCTTCTTGAATAGAGAAATAGAGGAAGCTTTTTGGAGATTCAAGACAGATCAACTTAATGAAATAGGCGGAGTCACCATTTATGAGTTCAAAAATCTTGAGATACCAAACAAAGTTGTTTATCTAGATAACATGTCCGAGAGAATGTTCTTGTTAACAAAGCATTGGAGGCATGCATACACTTGGAAGGGCGAACTGATTTTCAGTCCTCCAAGATCTAATGTTTCCCATGGGCACCAAGGAGCAGGATCATCCCAAACTCATGAAACCTAGAGGGAAAGAGCTAGAGAGAGACCTAAAGTGAGCTTTGCAATCCCTTAGGAAGAGATCCGTCAAGATTAGATGTAGAAAGAATAGAGGAGTTCCCATTGCATTGGCCTAGAGAACATCCCTGAATCTTGAGGCCTATTCAACTTGTCAAATCCATGAAGAATTACTTCAATGGCACTAGAGATCCATACGATCATGTAGCTGAATTTAGACAAATATTGAGAGGTGAACAGGCCAAGGATTTGTTCACTCAGTACAATGCCTTTGGTCTAACTCTCAAAAACACTGCCTTAACATGGTTTCAACCACTACATCAAGGTTAGTTCAAGAATATAGACTAGTTGCTAAAAGCATTCATTACTGAGTTCTCCAAAAGTGGCATCAAACACAATACTTCCTTGCTAATAGATAGAGTTTGGTCCAGCCAACTGGCACAAGCCCAACCCTTAAGCTTATGAAGACTCAAATAGAACTTATTGGCATGTGATAAGTGCAATAAAATATACTATGTACTTTGGAGTATCAAGGAGAAAGAGTCGATACAAAACAGATAGGTTTGCACATTGATTAGCTCAAAAAACTTACTATCTTTGGATGAGACAATCAACTTCAAATGCTCATAGAGACCAAGATGATTACAATTAGAAAACATCCTTTTGGAGACGTGATAAAAATAGGGTTGAGTGTATATAATGCACAATTTACAAGAAATAAGCAAAATATGCTTTTGGAATGAATCAGACACTCAACACTGGTACCTCCTATCTTTTAGGAATGCGAAGAGATAGACCCCGAGATAGGAAAACTGAGATTTCTCCCAATTTACTAAACCAAATTCTTTCAAAATTTATAGATATAAACTAGACACTAATACCTTTCTAAGGCATTCTTTTCACCTTCATGAACACTAACTTTATGATTCATCTCCAAAGGTGTACCTGTAGGTTTAGTGTTCTCCATTTTGAACTTAATAAGTAGAGCTTAAATGTATCTTCTCTGAGTCAAATGCATTCCTTCATTTCTGTATATGACCTACATACCTAGGAAATATGTGAGCTCATCATCTTTGCAACTGGCGTCATAGATATACCATGAGTTTGCGAGCATCCTTTCACAAGTAATCTTGCCTTTTACCTGCAAACTGGTCCATCTGAGTTTCTTTTAACTTTATATACCCATTTGCAGCTAATTATCTTTTGATTGGATGACATTAGAACCAAATCCCAAGTGTCCATTTCCTTCAATGCATCTATTTCTTCTTTCATGGTGTTTTCCCAATTATGGTTTCCCTTTGCCTCCTCATAGGTTGAGGGTTCCTCTGAAATTGATTCTTTTGCCAAGGAGATTGAATGCTTTGTAACAAATGTGGAATCATATCCATACCTTTCTAGTTGTTTCTTATCTCTTGTTGATCATCTAGGTGCTTGCTTGGAGAATTCTCCACATTCCTACATCTTTGCTTTGCCTCTTAACTTCCATAGCTTGTAATCCCTTTCCTTTTCATCGTGTTTTATCATATGTATCACTTCTTGGATCCTGGACTAGTGTATCATGCTTGCTTCTTAATTGATAAGAATCAGAATCAAGATCATATGGTAGAGTTACCTTTCATTTGTCTTCATCATACCAAGACCTATGTTCTTCAAAAAGGAGATATCACTTCAAGCTCACTTAGGGTTTGAGACCCAAAAGTGAATAGAGATATGTTCCTGGTTTCTCCTACTTCAAAAGTAAAGAGCCTACCATGCTTCTCACCTTTGGCTATCTTCTTGAAGCCTTGACATGGATCTTCCACAAAAGCTCCATGCTTGGTGAACCTAACTTGTAAGCCTTTTTCAACTATTTGGCCTACACTTATTAGGTTTTTAGTGATAGTGGGTACATAGAGAACCTTACTCAAAATGTTTTTCCTGTCATTGGAAGCTTTGAAATTACAAATCTTCTCCACATTGTGCTTTGTGTCATCCCCTGTTTGAGCTTCATGTCTATGCTTTGGACTTTTCAAATCAGATAGAAGAGCAATGCTGCCTGCAACATGATTCGAACATCCAAAATCTATGTAGAATAAGCGAACATCTTCTTTACCTTCTTTGTGGCTTAGATTCATAAGAAGCAATGAGTCTTCAAGTGGTTGATCTTCTAAATAATTGTTTAATTCCCCTTCTATTATAGCCTCTATTGTCATTGTTGAAGTTTTGTCCACATCTGCCTCTATGGCTACCATGTCCACCTCTTCCACTTCCTTTCTAGGTCTTTCCATTGAACCAACAATTCTGAGTGGTGTAGTTGGTCTTATCGCAGATGGCACAAGGTTGAACATTTTGAACTTTGTCTTTGTCATGCTTTGGTCCTTTCTTCTTCCCTTTCCACTTTCACTTGCTTGCGAAGTTGGGTTGGGAAGTCTCCTATTCATCTTCTTCCTTCTTCTAGCCTTTCAACTTCTTTTCCTTCTTATCTACATATAGAGCGCTAGTTGAATTACCATGATAGGAGTTACCTTTCTTTATGCTATTGTTGGAATCTTGATTGAAGAGTTTTGCAAGAAAGATGTTGAAGTCTAGAGTTTGCACATCCATGATGAGATCATAAGCCATGGTGAAGGATTGCCATTGCTTATCACTTTGAATCCCATTGAGAATTTTCCTCATGATAGCCTCTTCTTCAATCAGCTGTCCAATGGATGCTAACTGATCCGCAACCTCCTTGACCTTGGTAACAAACTCTATGATGGTTTGTGTCACTCTAGCACAATGGCAAGCACCAATGTGAGGAGCTTCACCTCATAAATGTCAATCTGTGGAGACATGAGGACTGGTATGAAGACCAAGAGCAAGTGAGGTGCACAAGTGCATGAGTGAAAGCATACAAGCATGCACACACATACACACACACGCACAAGGTAAGAGCAAAGAGTGGAACAATTGAAAGCTTCGTTTACAAAAAAAACTCTCTTACAAAGCTCAAATCTACAACAAGCTAATCCCCAAAAATGAGCTCTCCAGCCCTTTTTATAGTTTTTTTGAGTAGTTTTGGCCCTATCCAGACCTAGTGTATGGCCTAGTTAAAAATTAGGTTCTAGGGCTTATTTGGGGGCTCAAATGGAGTCTAAAAATTTTGAAAATTGGGTATCATCTAACACTCCTCAAGCTCAAGGACTCCTTGGCTTGAACAATATGGAGTTGTAAAAATAGGAAATGGTATTCACAATGGTTTTTAATGATAAAAATCACTATTTTCATAGGGATTTCTTATGAAAATTTGACATGTGCTTCTTAGAGCTCCCTACATGCTCTTTCTTCTTGTGTGTCCACTTCATTGATGTGCTTCCATGCTTGTGTGTGACCTTGGCTGTCAACACTCCCCCCCCCCTCTAGAGTCTGTCATCCTTGACAGACCCTTTTTGTAGTGGTTGTTCCATGTCGTGCTTGGAGAGATAGTGTGCATCATGTATCCACAATAGCAGTCCATCTTCCAATTGTAGCTTGGACATTTGTCTGGTTCTTCATTTTGTCACTGCTACCCTTTTCTGTACTTCTTCCTTGTATTCCAGCTTGATGGTGTCTTTGTGAGCTTTCAAAAATTGTGAGCTACTCAAAAGAGGTTGTCACTATTGGTTATGAGCAACTCTCGTGGTGGATTACTTCCTTTCTCTTGTTGGTGTCTTTCCTATAATATCATTGTTGTAATGTTGCCGAAGGATGAGATCCCTACCATGATGAAAGGTTGGTCGATGTTTATCTCTTCATGTTGTACTCCCATCACCGTGACTGATCATTAGGTTGTCTTTCTTGTTGACGGATGTCCTTGATGATGGTTCCCTGATGAGAATATTTGTACACTTGGTTCTGTTTCATCTGCCTCTTTTTATGTTTCTCTTTTTGTGCTCTCTCTCCCTTTTTTTTTGAACAATGGAATAAAACAAGAAAAAAGGTGTTAGCATCAATAAAATATTTTACATATGTCAGATGTGTCGCATGTGCCTAGGATCCTAAATTGTGTCTCTGCACGGCCTTGTAAGGTGGCCCTATATTAATGCATACTATGGAAATGCATGACCTGAATGGTGCAAAGGACAAGGTTATGCCAAAGGCACATGGTTGTTGCTCATCGAGGATTCAAGGTTGCTAGTGGACGTTGATGCAGTCTTTGTTGGAGGTCGCCAATGGATCCTGAAATGATGTGCGCAGGCAATGGTGAAATGACAATTGACCATTTTGCCCTTTAGGGATCCATCTAAGAACAGTGTTTGGTGGCGTAGAGATCAAATTTGGCTTCTTCATTTGTGGATGGTTGCTCATATTTGTTATCCCTCCCAGTTGGTGCTTCATTTTTATGGGTGCTACTGGTGCTTTTGGGTTCCAAACCCTTATCCTTGTTACTTGTCTTCGTATGATTGTCAAAGAGTTGAGTGTATCATCGTTTGGTCTTTCTACTTGGTTCTTACCCTTTGCTCTCCTTGGCTTCGTTTTTGAGAACTTTGGCATGGTGGGGAGCAGAGGCCTTTGTGCATGTAAGAGTTCCTTGGGTACCCACATGTGTAATTGTCTTTGTTGAGCTGCCACTACTTTCTTAGGCACCCAAATTTGTACATTATTATGTTCGGCCTTTATCGATTGCTTCGGTACCTAGATTTTTCAGAGACCTTGTGATTAAGTTTGTCTGCATTTCTTGGTTTGTCTTTTAGCGTGGTGGGCTTGCCGCAACGGTAATGGTGGGGGCGACATTGGTGGTTGCTCTCCTTTTCGTACCTAGATCTGCTTCTTGCCTGGAACTACTTTCTTCTTGAAATCTCTTTGACTTTCTGATATAGCAGTTGTCATGTACTGTGTTGCTTGCCTTTTTGGTTGAATTATGGTGGCGGCATTAGTCCTTTCACAAGAGGAGGAGTCTCCTTGTCTTAGAGCTTGTTCTTCCATGACTGAGTTGTTCTGAAACATAGAGCTTTTGACACACACACCATCTTTTTTGCTAGGATTAGTCCTAGAAGAACTGAGAGAATGTGTGACATCTGTTGATATATTTAGGTTGTGATGTGTGTGAACACTCTAGGACTACCGGGGCACTTTTTTCCCTCTTTAGGAGGTTTTTTTTCCCCCGGCTTGTATATACGCCTATTGCCCTAATGGGCTACTTATCTTTGTACATTCTCTAGTAATACATTCAGTATTGTGTGTTTGTGCTCCAAGCTTCTTCTTCTTCCTTGTGCTGTTCGCGTGCTTCCGCAGACGTCTATCTCCAACAATTGGTATCAGAGCAGGTCGTCGCTTCTTCTAGGGCGCCGTCGATACTCCTTCATTTGCAGTCTCAGATTCGCACGAAATTTGGTGAACATACACAGATTCGCACGAAATTTGGTGCGCTCGTTTCGGCCTCCGAACGCACTATCGCAGCGCTTGTGCATGCTATTTTGTCCTTTTGTGCCAAAGGTATACACCCGTTTCTGTTCGTCAGTTTAAGCGTCTCGAAGTCTGCTACAGGTCTAGCAGAACTCGTCTAGGCAGTTCCGTTCAACTTTTTGAGATACAGTCAATTTTCTGCATCAAGGTATTTTAGTCACCGGCCATGGCTGAAAGCAGTGATGTATTCCATATGTTGGCTGTTGAGGATAAGTTGGATGGTACCAACTACCCATTATGGGCTTATATGATGCGACATGTACTGGTTGCAAAAGGACTGTGGAACATTGTGTAGGGTGTTAAAAGACGTCCTATTACACCTGCGACTACAGGTACTACAAATACAGGTGCTGGAGGTGTTGGAGCTGATGAAGATGGTGTCGAAGATGATATTCCACAGATTCCTGTTTGTGCTGCTGTTTCTGTTGCACCTACTGCAGAGCAGATTCGTTGGGATGGCAGAGATGCCCAGGCACATGCATTGATAGCTTTGTCTGTCAAACGTGCCATTATTCCTCACATTCCCTCTTGCAGAACAGCAAAGGATGCTTGGGATACACTTACCACTTTGTACTAGGCTAGAAATGAGGCTCGTGTTGCTTACCTCCGAAAACAGTTGGAGAGTGAGCACATGAATGAAGGTGATTCTATGGACAGTTTTCTCACAAAGATCAAAGACCTGAAGGAACAATTGATTTCTGCTGATGAGGTTATACCAGATAGCTCACTTGTGCAGACCATTCTGAATGGTCTTCCTGATTCATATCAGAGTTTTGCCTCTACTCTTCGGTTGATGATGAAAGGCAATTCGAATGCCTTGTCATTTGAGGAATTAGTCTCTGTTCTGTTGCAAGAAGATCAGTCCAGGCAGAACATGTCCATTATACGTGTTGCTGATCAAGATTTCCTGGCTAGTCAGAAGGGCAAAGGAAAATGGAGCTCTTCTACTAGTAAGCAGAAATCTGCAAATGTTGCACAATCGAAGAACCAGGATAAAGATGAGAAGAAATCAGAAAAGCAGAAATTGTTCTACAAGTACTGTAAAGGAAATGATCATATTATAAAGAACTGTCTAAAACTGGCTGCTAAAGAGGCAAAGAAGAAAGAGGCTGGAATGGTTGTTGCAGAGGCCTCTACACCAAAAACAGAGTCTGCAAATCTTGTGCAGGAAGAAGAATGGGTGTTTACTACTGTCTGCAGTTTTGACCCATCTTCTCATGATCAGTGCATGTCTGCAGTAGACTCAGATGTTTGGTACTTTGATAGTGGGGCGACCAAACATATTACCTCTTCACTCGAGTCTGCCCCTACAGGGAATACTGTCACATGCGCCAATAACTCCTCTTATCCTGTTATGGGAGTTGGTAAGATCATTCTGACTACTACTGATGGTAGTTCTTTCACTTTGTCAGATGCTTTATTTGTGCCAGGGATCAAAAAGAACCTGTTATCAGTTTCTGCATTAGCCAAGATTGGCTTGGTTGTGAAATTCGTTGATGACAGGTGTACAATCCATGATCTCTCAAATGGCGATGTGATTATTGCTTCTGGCATTTTATGTCGTGGGTTGTATAAGCTCACAGACTATGAAAGATCTGTGTATGATTCGGCATGTGCAGTTCATGATTCTCACGCTATGTCAGATGCAAAGCTTTGGCATGCACGCTTTGGTCATCTGAATTTTGCTAGTTTGTTACGCCTGCAGAAATCTGAAATGGTGTCCTCTTTGCCCAAACTTGAGGCACCTAGAAAACATGTTTGTGAAGGCTGTATTTTGGGCAAAATGCAGTGTTCTTCCTTTCCAAAAGATGGTTCAGTTCGGGCTACACTAAAATTGCAGCTTGTACATAGTGATGTCTGTGGTCCTATGCAAACACCCTCTTTTGGAAATTACCTTTACTTCGTGACTTTCATTGATGATTTTTCCAGGCATGCATGGGTATATCCACTCAAAGCAAAGTCCGAAGTGTTCATGTGCTTCAAACAGTTTTTGGTTTTGGTTGAAAATCTGTCAGCATGTAAAATGGGCACCCTCCGTTCTGATCGAGGGGGGGAATATATGTCTTCAGATTTTAATGCATTTCTGGCTGAACATGGGATAAAACACCAGTGTACAGTACCGTATACACCTCAACAGAATGGATTTGCTGAACGAAAGAACAGGTCACTCATGGAGATGGCGAGGTGCATGGTCAAAAGTCAGGCTTTACCACATAGTTTCTGGCTTGAGGCTATCATGTGTGCAGCATATGTACTGAACAGGTGTCCCACTAAAGCGTTGCAGTCTATCACTCCATATGAGGCTTGGCATGACCGCAAGCCATCTGTTGCTCATCTGCGTGTTTTTGGTTGTTTGGCATATGCATTAGTGCCTGAACAACATCGCAGAAAATTGGATGATAAGGCAGTAAAATGTATTTTTGTTGGGTACAGTTCTGAAAGTAAAGGCTATCGTCTGTATCATCCACAGACTAAACACATTCTGGTTAGCGGTGATGTTGTCTTTGTGGAAGATGCTATTCAGCCATTGCTTTCATGTACTAAGGAGACATCTGTTAGCTCCAAAGACATTTATGATACTTTGATGCCTCTTTTTACAGGTGGACAGGCTAGTGTTGGTCCTAATGAGGCAACTTCTCAGCCTTTGCAGGTTTCATATGATGATGCAGATCATTCCATTTCTGATGCAGATTTACATGATGCACTTGTTGATGAGAGAGCTGATATTGAGCAGGAAAAAACTATGCCAAAATGGTTGGTGTAGACTTTGCGTGACAGAAAATTAGATGCACCTTTGTCATATCGTACTCGTTCAGGCTCTCATAGTGCCTCCTTTGCATCAGATTGCTATGCTATGGCTACATCTAGCCTCTGTGATGAGAATGAGCCTGTTTCTTTTGATGAAGCACAAAATTCAGAAAATTGGATGGCTGCTATGCAATCTGAATATGATGCTATAATGAAGAATGGTACATGGTCTTTATGTGACTTGCCTCCTGGCAAGAAGGCCATTGGCACTAAGTGGGTATACAAGCTGAAGCGTAAACCTGATGGTACAGTTGACATGTATAAGGCTAGGCTTGTTGCAAAAGGTTATGCACAGGAAAGAGGCATTGATTTTGATGAGACCTTTGCACCTACATGCCGTATGACTACTGTTCGGAGCATTTGTGCACTTGCAGCCCATCATGGTTGGAATGTACATCAGTTGGACATTAAAACAGCATTTCTGAATGGTGACTTGCATGAAGAAGTGTATGTTTTTCAGCCCCGTGGCTTTGTGCAGAAAGGGCATGAAAACTAGGTTTGCAGGTTAAAGAAGGCATTATATGGTTTAAAGCAAGCACCACGTGCTTGGTATGAGAAGATACATGCCTATCTGATTGCACATGGTTTTGAGAACAGTCCAACTAAAAGCACCTTATATGTTAAACATGCTAATGATGTGCTTCTGATCATTGTTGTCTATGTTGATGGCATGCTGCTCACTGGTTGTATTGAGACACATATTGCTGATTTTAAGGCTGATTTGCATGCCTCATTTGAGATGTCTGATTTGGGGCATTTGCATCACTATTTGGGCATTCAGTTTATGCACGTTGATGGTGGAATGGCTTTGTGTCAAACGAAATATATGGACACATTATTGCAGCGTTTTGGCCTTGAAGACTGTAAGCCTATTGCCACTCCTATGGAGACAGGTTTACGATTGAGTCTTCATGATGCTGGAGATGCATTTGATGCTGTTCTCTATTAGCAGGCTGTTGGATGCTTGATTTACTTATGCAGATATTCAGTTTGCTGTCTCACAGATGAGCAGGTTTATGCATTGCCGAGGAGTCACGCATTGGAAAGCGGTTAAGCGCATCTTTCGCTACTTGAGTGGTACTCGGCTACTTGGGTTGTTTTATCCCAAGGGGGGATCACTACCGCCAGATTTGCATGCTTTTTCTGACTCAGGTTGGGCTGGTTGCTATGACACTCGTGTGTCCACCAGTGGTTTTTGCTTCATGCTTGGTAGCTCATGTATATCTTGGTTGAGCAAGAAGCAGCCTACTGTGGCCACTTCCAGTTGTGAGGCTGAGTATAGGGAAGCTTTCACAGCGACTATTGAGTGTGTGTGGCTCAGACGCCTTATGGCTGATTTGGGTTTTTGTTAGTCTTCTGCCACCACCATCTTTACTGATAGTCAGAGCGCATTGGCAGTTGCGAGGAACCCTGTGTTCCATGCTCGCACTAAGCACATTGAGGTGCATTATCACTATGTCAGGGAGAGGTTCTCTGCTGGGGAGATCAGCTTGGCATATGTGCCCACGCAGGAGAACATTGCAGACCTTTTCACGAAGGCTCTGCCTAGGGAGAAGTTTGAAGCTTTCCGCAAAGCTTTGGGCTTACTTCCTTTTGTGGAGTGATTTCCACATAGCTTCGCACTTCCTTATACATGAGTGCCAGCTCCTTGTTTACCGCATCACTCCCAGGGGGGATTTGTTGATATATTTAGGTAGTGATGTGTGTGAACACTCTAGGACTACCGAGGCACTTTTTTCCCTCTTTAGGAGGTTTTTTTCCCCCGACTTGTATATACGCCTATTTCCCTAATGGGCTACTTATCTTTGTACATTCTCTAGTAATACATTCAGTATTGTGTGTTTGTGCTTGTTGAGTATT
The DNA here is from genome assembly GCA_020310875.1 of Ceratopteris richardii. Lineage (NCBI taxonomy): Eukaryota > Viridiplantae > Streptophyta > Polypodiopsida > Polypodiales > Pteridaceae > Ceratopteris > Ceratopteris richardii. The sequence goes on along the minus strand of CM035406.1, from coordinate 47,406,111 downwards.
GGATATGCACACATCTTATTTGTGCATAGGAACCTTCTTTTTGGTGTTGAGTATTGGATATGCACACATCTTATTTGTGCATAGGAACCTTCTTTTTGTATCTACTTAGAGTTTCACATGAATACTCCCTCTTAGACACTTTTTAATATTTCTCCTAAAGTAAAGCTTTTGAAAGCATGTAAAAATACCCATCCTTTTTGTAGAAGTGTAGAAAATTCCCACGCACGTATTCTTGGAGATATGGTTGTTAGAAAGAATATTTCCCAAGATCTTTTTGAGATATGTTAGTTAGGCATGTGCTCCTTTTTGACTAGTCAAAAGGAGCACATGGGGGAATGTGTCTAGCCTATAAATAGAGGCTTATTTCTTGTAAAGGGGAGCTTTTGGTCGTGCTCTCATGTAAAATCCATTCAATGGAAGAACTCTCCTTTCTCTTAAGGCTTTGTGCATATATGTATTTAGTCTTGGAGAGTGTGAGAGTGAGGTGTGTGTGCATGCTAGCATTTTCCTTTGTGTGTAAGTAGAGTGTTGCAATTGTCTTGTATTTTACATATGTGACTAGGATCCTTGACTCCCATTGCTCCATATTTTCAAGCATGTGGCATAGCTGCGGGCTGATGGCCAATGGCTTGAACATGATGGAGGATGGGGTGGATGAAAGGAGAGTCTTTCTTGGGCCTTCCTTCTTGCTTCCATGCAAGGTGGTGTGGGTCTTGGCTCCCAAGGGCATACTACAACAACAAATTTGGCGCCGTTGCCGGGGAGAACGGCCTTTCATCACTTGGAGTGCTCAAGAGCATTTGGTAAGATATTGATTTGCAATTTTTTGCTTATACTCTTAGGATAGGTGTGTTGGCATGGCATTTTTCACCCTTCCATTGGGCCATTTGCTCCCATTTCCTGTTTTTAGTAGAGTAATTTTAGTTCACTTTTGTTTGTTGCACAAAAACAACCCCTAACTTCCTTCTCTCTCTTGCTCTCTCATAAAAACTTCCACTCACATACACACCTTTGGCATCACTTTCCACCACTGGCATTTCTGACATAAGTGAAGGCCTTGGAAAGGGGGATGGGTAGTACCCTCTCTGCTCCCTTCTCTCTCTTCATCTTCAGAAAAACCATAAAAAGAAGTTGAATTTCTTTTGCGCGTAAGTCATCTTCTTCCACGCAAAAATGTTAGGGAGCTTTGGATTCTCATTTCATTCTCAAGGGTCCTCCGTGTACCATGGGACAGCTGAAGTCTCTTACCTACCTCTCTTTCGCTAGTCGGTGCTTTGATATCTGTACCTACCTCTGGTAATTGTGCCATGTGCATGGTGGCTTTACTCTGAAAATCTTGCCTATTTTGCTATGATGCATGGAGTTCAGCCTCCCGCTCCCGTTTACTCATGCACCCCTCGTAGGGTTGCACGTGCTCTCCTCTGTTGGGGTTGAGCTCCAAGTGAGCTCCCCCTTTGTTCAATCTTCCTCTGTCGGGGTCAAGCTCTAAGCGAGCTCCCCCTCCTGCGCATCTTCTTCTCAAGGTATTCAGCATGGTAGAGTCGAGGGCAGAGAATTCCGCTCTACTCTGGGGTTGAGCATTTGCTCCTCCTGTGGCATCTCTAGCTTGAGGTCAAGCCAGCGCTACCTCTTGTATTCTAGAATCGATACTCCGTGCGTGCTTCCCCCATTTTGGCAGAACCTCCATGTTGGAATGAAGCTCCTTGCTTCCCATCAGTATTCCCCCTATTAACTGGGGTCTTCGACACACGCTGCGGGCGACCATGTCAGATTGAGCTTCCTGCTACTCCACCTCTCATTGAAGCCAGAAAATTCAGAGCGGTACTAGGTGTGGCTCATGTCGAGCCCCCGTTGCACTCCTCTCAGAGCATCAGATCTCTGACTGTGCTATGATTTCTCTTCAACTCAGTTGTGATTGCTCCAAATGGTGGAGGATCTACTCCAGAAATGTATGCCAAAGTCGGTTCATCATGGTCTATTGTTGTTGAATCAACAGAAAAGTGCTTGGCTCCGGCTGATGGTGTGTATGTATCGTGCTAAGGAGCTTGGGCTTTCTTCATACCCTATTCTCGTGCGTGCTATCTATGAAGATATGGGAAACCATGGGGGAAACATCGACAGTCACTTTTGGTGTCACGCGTGCAGAAGCCTCCAAGGATTGAGCTCTAGGTGTTGCTAGCTCCCCAATTCTTTCTGTGCTGCTCATGGCCATGGTTGCTGTTGACCACTACACCATGCCTTCTCGGGTTCCCCCTTGCATTAACACCGCCAATAAAACTCTACAGTGAGTCGAGGCACCATCGAGATACATTCTTGATCAGGGCGTGCTGCTTTCTCCCTTCCTCTTAGCATCTATTGCATGACATCAAGCTCTGTGCACGCTTCCATGCTGCATCATCTCTGCCTCACTGGACTCAGGGTTCATTACACATTAATCTCGAAGCTCTGCTACACTCAAGTGCTCCACCTATTACAACTTGTCCATATGAATTATGATTGCTACCCTAGGTGGCTTTAATCGGAATGCTTCTTGCCGGAGAAGGAAACCAAGTGATGCACCACTAGAAAAGGCTCATTGGGTGCAACTTGGGAGATTTTCAAGGACTCTTCATATGGTGGAGGCAATGGTTCTACAAAAGCTTATCAACAGGTCTTGGCCATCGAAAAGACAATGGCCATATACTACAAGGTGGGTCTTGCTTACCAGGTACATAGATGAATGAACTACAAGCTGAAGACGTCCAGGTCAATGTCTTGGAGAATCGATCATAGTATGCTGAAATCTCAAAGATAGGACCAATTCATGTCACTTGGTGCCCATAAGGATAGAAGTTTTCATGCTTTTAGGCATGGATTAACTCATTTTCCAGCAACAGATGCCTTTTGTCTCCTTGTTTTTTTGTTGAGTGAAAATGCTTGGATATGCTCGGCGACGTGGTAATTTTCAAAGCTCAGAGGACCTGATTGTCTATGTGCATTATGCGCCGTCCATATCCATGAATGGTAAAGGATGAACTACCTCTCGACGCAAGCAAGGAAGCTCTAAAAAGTTTGTAGGGAGCAGCCACATAAAACATTAGGGAAAGTGCAGAAGATAGAAACAAAGCACTTTGTATGACTTAGTGATGCAGACACTAAAGATTGAAAGAAGAAGAGCCCTTAGCTCAAAATGGTCATAATTTCTATTTTGGTTGATGCATGTGTGTGTTTGAATGAAAACTCAAAGTCTGAATTAATAAATGGAGCAGCCATGCGCCATCGGATTATGTAAACTCTAGTGCCATAAATGTTTTTGGGTGAATAAATCTTCAGACATGATAGGAATGAATCATGCGTGCTGAAGAACGATCAGCTCGATATTGTTCATGTCTGATGGTACTTGAAGGGCAGAAAAGGTGAAAGCAAAACTACCAAATGCAGGTAGTGAAATGCAGTTGCTTTTTCTTTTGCTGACGAGCCTTCATATGTTGCACGTACATTGCGCCAGTGATGGTCAGGACCTGTCAGGTCCTTAGGTGCATAACGAGGTTGGGTTGATGCTGAGTTTCGTGTAGTCAGCAATATCTTCAATCTGTTGCAAAGGGAACTTTGGATGAACAAAATCTGGCTGAACTCTGATAAGCCATGGACAACGACAGAGAAATGTGCCAAGATCTCCCAGAAGATCAACAATTTAGGACTTAATCTTTGGGTGTTCATCTGCAAGGGATTTTAAAGGAAATCAAAGAAGTGGAAGTAGTTTGGGTATCCCCTTCCTGAAGGCATTGTATCATTCTCACAATCATACTGGTATGTTCGAGGTCGAGAAATTGCTGGTATGTGTTGCATAAATGTTGACAGGAAATGGCAAGAAGACATTGCGCCTTTCTCTACAGTTGAAGATGTGTGATCCTTCCTGCTGCTCGTATTGTTGCATCAACACCCATCCGTCTGAGTGCTACTCGGTGCAGGAGGATTGCTGCTGCCTACCATCTTGGTTTGCTCATGTCAGATATCATAATGACTAAAGTTGGGCTGAAGTATGACATACCCCCTAAGCTGTACAAAATGTGTCTCCATCGTATGAAAGCATGCTTGGATGCAGATGAAAGTTGCACAGTTCATAGCTCAAGTGTGCCAATACAAGCCCTTATGACAGAATGAGGCACATCAGCTTTTGGACACTAAGTGAATGACCATCTTGGAATGAACATGCTGATGCTTCTCTCTGGGAGGAAGTTGGAAGCGGTTTCAGTGGTACTCATGAATGTCAGAATAAAGACAACCCTGAACAAGGCTCAGAGGGTGCTTCATGTGCTAATTATTGGAAAAAGCTTGTGAATGTGTAGGTCACTTTGCAAAGCTCACATGTTCATGTATTGGGACTTATCTTGGCACAGGATGTGCAAGCCCAGTTCAAAGGCTAAAGGTGCAGGTTATTTTGGCTGGTCCTCTATGCATGATGTGGGCAAGGCTGGCTACACTAAATCTTTCAAATCTTAGAGCTGAAGAACTTCAAAATTGATTCTTTTTGTTCCCCTTCGGGTGTAGCTACTGCACACACCTGCTCTCAGGTAATCAAGTGTTATTTCTGGTTGAGCTCAAAGTTTTGTGGGACAAAATTGCTACAGACCAGGTACTCTGTGATGCTATCAGCTGTGCATACATCAACAAGGGAATCAATGCTCTATCCATGTGTGTCTTACACACGGTTTGAAGCTTGGTCCACTATTTCTCATCCATACTTTATTGAAGCTTTTGCAAACCAGAAGGGAGCATCTCTTGAAGGAGACAACTCAACAATGATGGTCATATAAAGTTTATGTTGCAGTCAAGATGAATAAAGCTTACATGATTGACGGATTCTGCTAGTCACTATTGATATGATTACATGTTCTGCCTTGATATGATGTGTGTAATGATCTACAGACAGCTGATTCTCAGAGTGAGTCCTCCAGTCTTGTGCAATTGCAGATGCTCATAGGGTCGGGTTGAAGTTCAACCTCATGGAATCTGGGCTTCTCAATATGCTACCATGGCTTACGATGGCCACAACTACAAATCTAGGTAGCTCGACTGCAGATACACTTGTCAGTAAAGTGTATCAGTAACCAATTTCTGCAAGATGTGGTTGGGGCGAGCTACTGCAATGGCGGGATTGAATGGTTTGCTGCCCACCTTCTTTTGCTCTCAAAAAAGGAATTCTACGCCTCATGTTTTCCCCAGATGATGGTATAATTGTTGCTAGAAGGCAAAGGGCTCCTCTGCCCCATGTCCTTAGGCTGAAATTTTCAGGACAACAGTTTGGGCCAAGCATGGCTTCCTCAAATCTCGGTCGGAAGTCTTCAACTTTTAAAGGGTAGGAACATACATGAAGCCTCCAAACTCCTCTTCAACGGGAAGGGTTGTCATTGATGACTCAGATGATGATGGAGTCCTTTCAGCTATAATACATCTGCTGGTTCACAACATAAGGAAGCAAACCGCCTACATTTTTTTGAATTTCAGACAAATCAGAGAATAAGTTTTTATCACAGGCCTGTGTCAAGTCAGTAAGCTCTTCAAGCTTCAAAGTGGTGGATTGACCTATTTGCTACTGTTGGGAAGTCCACAGAATAAAATGACAAATACTTGGAGCGCCAGCTGAGGTGGCTGGTGGTCAGAAGGCACCATTTCTGAGTCCTCCGACTACTTCTCAAACACCATGGCTCATCAACAACAGGAGGAATATACCAGACACATTTGTTGGCATATGGTCAAGATGCAACAAAAGATGCAGCAACAGCTTTGCTGGCAACATTGCTATGAAAACTGGTCTTGAGTGCTCAATGATTTGTGAAAAGAAATGCCTCGAGAAGTGTGCTGGAGTGGCATTGCAACTTTTGGCCAGACTGGGCTCTCAGTTGCAATTATTAAATCACTCATACTACTGATTTTCTACTTTACTGATTGTAGCTAAAGATTCAGGGATGTATCAGCCACATCACACAGTAAGTATGAAAAAATAAGGGTCTAGACAAAAATGATGGATCATACCTATATGTGAATATAATCAGAATATAGGTCAAGCTGGTGGATCCAAATGGCCAAGCATAGCCAGGGTTATTTGTGCTGCTCAAATCCTTTATGCTTCTAGCAGGGTACTAGATCTCAGGAAATTCCTTTTAGGTCTTTTCAAACTTAAAGATGAAGGATGATGTGGTCTAGGGACCTTGTTCAGAGATTGTTGTGCTAATGGACAGTGCTTAGGCTGGAATCACTTCGGCAACTGATGTTGGCAGTGGTGTCTGTACAATCCATGCTTCCACATAAGGCAGATGCTGACCATGTCCTGAGACTCCTAGTGAATCTTGGGCACTGAATCATTGTTGCTCAGCCAACTCCTCTGGTGAATGGTACCAGCATAGGCTGGAATGCAAAAGGACACTATACTGGTGGACCAACTCCTTATTTTGGAGTCTTAGTTACTCTCATTTGTAATATATTCATGCACATCATTTACAGGACAGAGCATGAAGGAAGGTGGCTCCTCGGCTTCAGTACTTACTGTTAGTCTTCTGGTCAACATGTTGGAGGCTGCTCTTCATCAAGTTGCTGGGATCCAGGTTGCTCCCCATCCCTCTATTGGTGGCTTTAGAAGCACCAAACACCAGGGTTGCTGAGTGCTGGCTGGGAGGTTGCATGATATTTTCATGAGGACTGATGGTTTTCTACCTGCAAATTCTATTAAACTAAGTCCTATGGTTCAAGCTCCTTGCTTTATTGTTTTCAACAAATATTGGCTGGCACAGGGTTTTTGGGTTTTTGTGTGACTGCCAAAAGTGGAGATTATGTCTGCTGCCTTTTTCGTCGCTTGGAGAAGATGATCTGCATTATATGTGAATGCTTTGCTATGTACAGATGGCTGTTCCTCAGATTCTCAGAGTGGGTCCTCACCCTAGTATGGTTGTGTCTGCTCATATGGTCAGGGATGACAGTCAGGATCCGATTGTGACTTTCTTTTTGACTGTCTCTTCTGGGGGACTATGTCTCAAGTCCTATCTACACAACAAGATACTAAATGCGCTTTCTACATGTTGGTGATGGTGCACACTCACCAATCAAGAAGCTTGATGGATGCCAAAGTTGGTGATGCCCTGTCAGTCTCTTACTCAGGGTGTGTTGTTAGATATTGGACTTGAGCTACTTCAGTGTATGACTGCCATATTTTGGGGATTGTGTCCACTTTCCCAGCCATCCTGTGGGAAGCTTGGTACATTTTTTATGTTAGGACTACTATCCTAAGATGTGCCCTTTCTTGCTCTGTCTTGTTTGCAATGGTTGTGTATGCACATGAAGTTTTTGGACTCGCAGTTTTCAGGTCCTCTAAAGACTTGTTCAGAGGGATTGCTGCATTTTTGGCAACAGAGGCTGTTGGTTACATGGTTGGGCTGACTGCACTCCTAGGGGGATTGTGTCGCTCAGCCTTGAAGACCCGAAGCTCTAAAGACCGGACGACTTGAACACTTCAATAATTGCTGATTTGAAGATCTAAAGACTCAAACCTAGACCAATTCTGCAATGTATGCCCCTCTTATCTTAGCTTTGTCGAGGACGACAAAGTCTAGGAGGAGGAGGGTGTTGAGTATTGGATATGCACACATCTTATTTGTGCATAGGAACCTTCTTTTTGGTGTTGAGTATTGGATATGCACACATCTTATTTGTGCATAGGAACCTTCTTTTTGTATCTACTTAGAGTTTCACATGAATACTCCCTCTTAGACACTTTTTAATATTTCTCCTAAAGTAAAGCTTTTGAAAGCATGTAAAAATACCCATCCTTTTTGTAGAAGTGTAGAAAATTCCCACGCACGTATTCTTGGAGATATGGTTGTTAGAAAGAATATTTCCCAAGATCTTTTTGAGATATGTTAGTTAGGCATGTGCTCCTTTTTGACTAGTCAAAAGGAGCACATGGGGGAATGTGTCTAGCCTATAAATAGAGGCTTATTTCTTGTAAAGGGGAGCTTTTGGTCGTGCTCTCATGTAAAATCCATTCAATGGAAGAACTCTCCTTTCTCTTAAGGCTTTGTGCATATATGTATTTAGTCTTGGAGAGTGTGAGAGTGAGGTGTGTGTGCATGCTAGCATTTTCCTTTGTGTGTAAGTAGAGTGTTGCAATTGTCTTGTATTTTACATATGTGACTAGGATCCTTGACTCCCATTGCTCCATATTTTCAAGCATGTGGCATAGCTGCGGGCTGATGGCCAATGGCTTGAACATGATGGAGGATGGGGTGGATGAAAGGAGAGTCTTTCTTGGGCCTTCCTTCTTGCTTCCATGCAAGGTGGTGTGGGTCTTGGCTCCCAAGGGCATACTACAACAACAGTGCTCCAAGCTTCTTCTTCTTCCTTGTGCTATTTGCGTGCTTCCGCAGACGTCTATCTCCAATAACATCTAGATTTGTGAGCATGCAATTATCTAATTCTAAAGTAATGCATTGTTCCTGTACCCAAACATGAAGAAGTTGACTTCTTAGGTTCAAGTTGACTGCATGGTCATAAATCCAGACTTGACCCAAGACCAATGGCTCTGTAAGGTCCTCATCGTGACACACTAGTATTTTGACTTCAAGGTAGATGGGAAGTTCCACCTCGCCCAAACAAGGGGTTTCCACTCCTCTCAAACCTATGAGATAGGCTTCTAGGTGCTTGATGTTCAATTGCAAGTCTTGGCAGTATGAAAGTCTAACTGCACTAGTTGCTGCACCTAAGTCAACCAAGGCTCTCACACTCCTTACACTCTATCATCCTACCTCTATGGTCACAAAAGGACGTCGATCGATTATGCAAGGAGTAATTATGCCCGATTTTTGGCACATGTCCATGTGGTATCTTGGGGCCTCAAGATTGACATCTATTCCTAGGTGCCTTAACTTATTTCTCCTTATGCGTTCTCTAGCCTCTGCCTGTGTTTCTTCTCTAACCCTTAATTCTTCTTCTTCGCGCTTCTTAGCAGTGTTTAGCCTCTTTAGCATATCCTCTGTAAGAGATTCTTGATATAGCTTGACTCGACAACCACTAAAATAGCTTGGCAAGACATCGCCTTCTATTGTGGCCAATTGAACAAGACCGCTAGTGGAAATTCTATTAATGATCATCGGTCCGTATCCTCTTTTTTCCAATTTATGGGCATGTTGCTTTAGGGTATAAACCAACACTAGGTCTCCCTCTTTCAAGCCTTTATCTTTCACATGTGCATCGAAGTATGTCTTTTGCCTTTTCTTTGTAGCATAGATGCCTGCTGCCGCTCGTTTAAAGTTGGTATTAGGAAGTCCAATGGTAGCACAACATTTTTTCTGAAGACCATTTGAAATGGGGTGGCATTGGGTACCTTTTTATAGGCAACTCGGTAATCCCAAACAGTGTGATGAAGCTGTTTACCCCAATCAGAGCGCTTATTATTTACCAATTTTGTCAATACATTACATAGGATCTTGTTTGTGCTCTCAGCTTGTCCGTTAACCTGTTGATGATAGGAGGCAGACTTCTTATGTATCACCAAGAATTCTTGGAGAAGATTTTCAATGAATTCATTCAAGAAGTGTGTGCCTCTATCACTTATTAACTCTATTGGTAATCTGTATCTTGTGAACACATTCTCAAATAAGAACTTTGTCATTGTTTCAGCATCATTCTTCGTTGTGGCTTTGACTTCTACCCACTTTGTAAGGTAGTCGGTGGCTACAATATTGTACTCTGCATGGGAGTTTCTAGCTGGGGGGTTAATAGGACCTATAAAGTCTATACCCCATTTCGAAAATGCACCTCCTCCCATCATTGGCCTCAAAGGTATCTCATCTTTCCTTATTGGATATTGTGCATGTTGGCATGTGTCACATTTCTTCACATAGGTATGCGCATCCATATGAAGAGTGGGCCACCAAAGTCCTGAGAATAGAATGGTCTTGATTACTCTGTGAGGGCCAAAGTGTCCACCTGCAACACCGTTGTGTGCGGTTTCCAAGACTTTCAAGTAGTCTGATTCATGAATGCACAGTCTTAGGTAACCATCTTTGCCTCTCCAATATAGGTTGTCTCCTACTAAGGCATAGTCCTGAGCCTCTTGATCCATGCTTTGTTTTCTTGCTAGACTAGCCTCTCTAGGTAGTGTTCCTGATCTCATAAATTCTACCAATGGAGCACTCCAATCTGGAATTAATGACACATGATAAAGGGTGGAATGCTCCACCGGGGCTTTCTCTTTGCACGTTGGACAATTCTTAATCCACTGATGAATTTTTTTGTCCATGCTAGGCCAATACACCCCTAAACGTTTTAGATTCTGCAATGTTTGTTGTTTAGAATAGTGATTTCCTAGCAATCCTTCATGGGCCTATTGCAACCAACTACTATGTTCATCATCCTCAACACAACAAGCTAGAACACCTTTCGTATCTTGTTTATACATGCTTCCTGCCAATATTTGATAGTTTTGTGATCGTACAATTTCATGCCTATTCATCTTCACATTCTTATTTGCAGGTCCAAAGGTGAGGATTGGTACCAACTTATTTGCCCATTTAGGAACAACTTCTAGATTGAACAGATAAGCGTCGGGCAATTCATCAGACACTCCTTGCGGTGACTCGCCCGAAGTAATGTGAGAAAGGTGATCCGCTCTGAGGTGGGTCTTACCTTTCCTAACAACCACTTCAAAGTCATATTCCATTAGTAAGAGGAACCATCTTACTAAGCGTCTGGTATTGCAAGGTTTATTGACCAAATATAATAAGGCTTGATAATCAATAAAAAAATTTTGAATTTGTTGGCCAATAGATAGTGTCTAAACTTCTTTACGGCGTATACCATGCTTAAGCCTTCTCTCTCGGTTGTTGTATAGTTTCGTTCAGCTGCGCTCAGTTGTCGGCTCATATATGCTATAGGTAAATCTAGATTGCCTTCACCTGTGGGGTGACAACACACATCCTATTGCATAATTGGATGCATCCACATGGACATGGAATGGTTTAGTCCAATCAGGAGTGGTGAGTATTGGTTTTGTGCACAAGCATCTCTCCAGCTCATTGAAGGACTTCTCGCATTCGTCGTTCCACTCAAATTTTGTCAACAAGGCATAAAGAGGCTTAGCTATAATTGCATACATGTGAATAAACCTACGGTAATATCCATAATGGCCCATAAAGGCTTGTACCTCTTTAACATTCCTTGGCCTCGGCAGCTCTGCTATGGCTTTTACTTTATCCTCATCTGTTGATATTCCATTCTTAGAAACAATATGACCTAAGATTTTACCTTGTCGTACCATGAACACACACTTTTTTGGGTTTAGACACACTCGATATTCTCCACACTTGTTGAAGATCTATCTGAGCTCAGGATGTGGTATCTTCTTTGTTGGGAATGAGCACATAAATCATCCACATATACTTCTAAGCTCTTCTGCAAGAACTCCTTGAATATATGACGCATGAGCCTTTGGAATGTTGCAGGTGCATTGGTGAGCCCAAATGGCATCACACGAAATGCAAAGACTCCCCACTCTATTGCAAAAGCTGTTTTGTGTTGATCTTCTGGGGCAATGGCCACTTGGTTGTAGCCCTAGAATCCATCAAGGAAACTATACACTTCTTTACCTGCAACACGCTCCAATAAATGGTGAGTGATTGGAAGTAGATAACCATCTCTTACCGTGGTGGCATTAAATTTTTTAAGGTTAATACACACACATAACTTCCCATTCTTCTTGGGCACCACTACAATGGGCGACACCCATTCAGTATGCTCAATCTCGTAGATAAATCCAGCTTCAATCAACCTATCAATTTCTTCTTTGATTTTAGCTGCATAAGCGTCATTATATGTGTAGGGCTTTTGTTTGGTGGGCTCGGCATCAGCGGTCATGGGAATCGTATGAGAGATTATTTTTGGATCTACTCCCTTCAAGTCTCTATAGTGCCATGCAAACACGTCCCTATATTCCCTTAATAAGGCTACCAACTCTACTTCCTCTTCTTTACTTAGGTCATCTCCTATGTACGTACATCTCTCTTCGTTCTCTTCGATGGTGACTACAATTTCTTTGGTCTTTTCGTTGTTATCATATGCTTCTCCTATGGTGGCCTCTCTCTTAGGCATTCGTACCAAAATTTTTCGTTCCTCAACTTCGTATTTCTTGAAATTTTGTGGTACTTCAAACAATGGTTCCTCCTCTTCTTGTTTCACTACTTTTCTTTTCTTTTTCTTTTGATCACCTTCACTTCCATGCTTTGAGTTTACAACTTTGATGCTTGTGAGAGGTTCTTCTTCTTTTTGTGTAAATACTCCTATGTCTTCTAGGTAGTGCTTCTTTGAGTCAAAGCAACTATCCATTACAATGGACCCTAGATCATCCTCATTTTCTCATTCTTGTATGATCTCACTAGGGTCACATTCTTCTAGCAAGGGCTCACACATGAACACTGAAATATCATATCCCTCCTCATCACAATGAGGTTTCCATTGTTCTTCATTGACCGCAATGTCCATGGTGGCTAAGATTTCTGTGCAACCATGAGGCTCAAATTCCTCATCTGGAAAGATCATTGGCATATAGGCTGGCTCTCTAACTGGTCTATCTCCTTGAGGAGTTCTTTTTTCTCTTGCCTTTAAGCGTTTTTCCTCTTCCTTTGTGACCTTGCACATCCACAAATGAGTATCTTCATGCATCCAGGATGTATCAGATGAACTTTTAGAATGCACAGAGATTGAATCTTCTTGCTCCTTGTGGATAGGATTCCACTGTAGGGATGGTACATCTCTGAAGGTGTAATCCTTCAAATTGACCTTGGTTGTGACCCCTAAGCGCTACTAGTATAAGGAGTTGGTTCCCCAATCTTGTACAACTTGCAGTTGTTGTAGGAAGGGTCTTCCTAGGATCATCTCATAGGTATTAGTTTTATTAAAGTCACATATAGAAAAGGTGTGCTCAAACTCTACACCACAAGTGGTTAGGGTTATCCCTTCTAGCAATCCTAGAGGTCTTTCCACATGGCCGTCAGCCATCTGAAGCCTCATTTTAGTTGGTCTTAATACGGGTTTACCCCATTGCTTCCACAAGGAGGTGGTTGCAATAGCAACACCAGCACCTGAATCTATGATTGCTTTGGTTGTGTAACCTTAGTAGGTGATTGAAAGATAAGTATTACCTTCCTCACCTTCACTCATGTCCCCTATTTTTTCTAGGGGTAGCTCCGGTACTTTCTTTTTAGAGCTTGCTTTTAGCATTTTGGAGTCAAGTTCTGGAACCTGATTTTCCACATGTTTCCCTAACTCAGGTTTTACTTTGAGCTGCTCTTCTAAAGTGAGATGACACACTAAACCTTATTGTTCTTCATGACTTCAGTGTTTCTTGGAACCACCGAGTCTTCGTTTTTTACAATATTGTGGGAGCTCTAATCTGGAGAGATTCAGATTCCCATGGGCCTATGAACTGTGGAAACTCTTGTAAAGAATTGGATTTAAATCTTGAACTTTCTTCCTCTTGTTGCTCTACTTGGTCTCCATAAATAGATGGAATGTCTTGTGGGAATTGATCATGAAGGCCATCAATCTCAAGAATAGGAGGGGAATTATCCTTCTCCTTGGCCCATTTCTCTTCTTGTATTTCCCCCAAGAACTTTTGAGCGTGTTGTTGAATTGAAAGAGGTTCTCCATCCTCTATGGAGTCTGGAACATAGACTTTCTTTGGTGATGAGCTTTCTCTTTCAATAGTTGGTTGAGCCCGTGGAGTTAAAGAGACTTGTGGTTTATTTACCAACTGCTCTAATCTATCTAGTAAGCCTTAGAAGTGCAAACCCGACGTAATAGCATTCGTCTGATTGAATGATTGATTGGCCTCAAACATAGCTTGAGCTAGTTCCACCATTTTTATGCACATTTTTGTCCATTCAATCTCTAAATCTGCTCTAGGGTAGCTATTGTCTAGGTTTGCAGGTGTTGGCCCTTCTTGAAGTCGAGCCTAGTATGCCTTGAACATCATGTCCAAGTCTTTTGGGGTTGGGTATGCAAGAACAAACCCTGGTTGTGGTTTATTTAGAGTGGTTGGTGGGTGGGGATGAGGTGAAGGATGAAGAGGTGTGGATGGAGTTTCAGCATGCGAGAGATTTTGAGAGGCAATATCTTCTATTTTTGTTTTTGCATCTTTCATGCTTTCTTCTAGTTCAGACAACGTTTTGGTCCACTTATGATTGGCCTTCTCTCTAGTATCCTTCCACGTTATTGTTTTTCTCTTACTAGGCTCTCCTGACTCACTTGGCTCTGGTTGCTCAACTCGTTTAGCTTTTTGTAAATCTTGTGCCCTAGTAACTACATGTATAGGAGCCACATTATCGCAACTGGAACTTGAATCCTCTACTAAGCCTACCACATTAACGGGTGTAACCTTTGGTGCACTAGAGGGATGTCCGGGACAATCGCTCAGGAGCTGTTCTTTGCCACACTCAAGACAAACGACTTGTATTGTGATGTTTTGTCCTTGTATCGGAGCTTGTGGGTGGGGTGGTTTGTGTCCTGGTATAGGTTGAGGTTGTCTATATCCTCCATGTTCATACAGTCTAGTTGCTCCTCATGGTCCTGGACATGGGTTATACCTAGGAACTTCTCTGCCTTGTTCTCTAGGAGGGTACCCATATGGTCTACCTTGGGGTGGTACAAACGGTCATGGCTATCTATTCATTGGATAGTTTTCGGTGTTGTAGTTGATGTACTTCTGCTCACTATAAGAGTACATGTTAGGCTCCTGAGTTGCTTGTCTATCGTAAGGGTAAGGTTGTTATAACCCTAATCCTTCTCTGGTGCAGACATGAGATGAATGATCTCCACTGTAGAGTGTGCAACTTCCTAACATTGGCACTCTCAAGGAAGAGTTCTTTACTCCTAATTTCTTGGCCACTAATGCTGCCATTTTCTCCACATAACTCGAACTAGAAGTCTCATTGCTCTTTGTATCCTTTGTTTTGGTAGGATCTTGTGTGATTTTGAGATCCTTAGCTAAGTTGTCTTCCAAATCCATGCACTCTCGAAGACACTCACTCAGAGTTTGCAATCATTTTATGTACACTAAAATTCTCAATGTTCCATTCGTTAGACCTTCTAAAAATAAGGATATCATTTTATGCTGAGAAGGTCTCTCTGTCACAGGGCATCGAGTTACGTATTGATTAAACCTTCGTGCTACATTTTTTACTGTCTCTTTAGGAGCTTGTTTGAAACTATGTAGTAAGGATGACGAATTGTGCTTGATTCCTTGCTTAGTGAATTCCCAAATAAATTCTTGGAAGAATTGTTCGATATTGCCAAAGGAATTTGGATCCAAGGATTGAAACCAAGTTAAGGCTATTCTGGTGAGGGTTAGTCCAAAGGATTCATATTGCATGAAAAATTCATCCACTTGCTCCGCTCGCAACACCTACTTGAATTCTGCAATGTGGTCATAGGGCTCTTCTGTGCCATCGTAATGATTTTGCATACATTTGGCCAATCGGATGGGTCTCAGTATTCTTCCAGGCTCTAGGGATTGAATTATGGTGGGAATAGCAGGTTTTATGGGGCGTATTCCAACTTCTACACCTTATCGCAGTCCTTCCCTAAAGGCGGTTCCATTCATATTTCCCATTCTTTGGCTAGTTTGGTTGTGGGAGTTAATTCCTAGCTAGTAGCTTCACCTCATAAATGTCAATCGGTGGAGACGTGAGGACTGGTATGAAGACCAAGAGCAAGTGAGGTGCACAAGTGCGTGAGTGAAAGCATACAAGCATGCACACACATACACACACACGTGCACAAGGTAAGAGCAAAGAGTGGAACAATGGAAAGCTTAGATTACAAAAAAAACTCTCTTACAAAGCTCAAATCTACAACAAGCTAACCCCCAAAAATGAGCTCTCCAACCCTTTTTATAGTTTTTTTAGTAGTTTTGTCCTTATCCAGACCTAGTGTCCGACCTAGTTAAAAATTAGGTTCTAGGGCTTATTTGGGGGACTCAAACGGAGTCTAAAAATTATGAAAATTGGTAGGATGATACTTCTAATACTCCTCAAGCTCAAGGACTCCTTGGCTTGAACAAAATGGAGTTGTAAAAATAGGAAATGGTGTTTACAATGGTTTTTAGTGATAAATTCACTATTTTTATAGGAATTTCTTATGAAAATTTGACGTGCTTCTTGGAGCTCCCTACATGCTCCTTCTTCTTGTGTGTCCACTTCATTCATGTGCTTCCATGCTTATGTGTGACCTTGACTGTCAATAGTTTGTTTAGGTGTCTTCTTCATTTGGTTGAACGTGTTCCAAAGATGATTCTTTCTTTTTGGTACTAGCAGAAATGAAAGTCTCTAGGGAATCCCAATAGATGTCTTGCATCCTCTAATATGTGGTAATAGAAAGTCAGACATATACTTTAATATGTACGACCTTGCATGAGCATCCCTTGCACACCAAAGTGTGAGCTTATCTATCTCGTCTTGTGTAGGTCCTCCTTTGGATCTTGGAATAAGCATAGCTTCATCACCTGCTACAACTTCATAAGGATTACCTTGAAAATATGCCCCCATTCCGATTTTCCAAGCTGCATAGTTGTGTCGATCAAGCTTCTCAATCATTGAGGGAAATCTATCACCCATCTTGATCTAGCTTTGATACCACGTAAAGAACTTGGAGAAGCTTGTAGAGAAAGAAAAATGAGTTGTGAAGAAACGAAGTTCGGTCTAGCCAACTGGCACAAGACTAACCCTTAAGCTTATGGAGATTCAAATAGACCTTATAGTCATGTGATAAGTGCAATAAAATGCATTGTTTACTTTGGAGCATCAAGGCGAAAGAGTCGATGCAAAACAGATAGGTTTGCACATTGACTACCCCAAAAAACTTACTATCTTTGGATGAGATAATCAACTTCAAATGCTCATAGCAACCAATGTGATTATAATTAGAAAAAATCCTTTTGGAGAAGTGATAAAGATAGGGTTGAGTGTATAGAATGCATAGGAGTACAAGAAATAAGCAAAATATGCTTTTGGAATGAATCAGATACTCAACAATGGTACCTCCTAATTTTTTCAGGAATGCATAGAGTTAGACCTCGAGACACACAAACTGAGATTTCTCCCAATCTACTAAATCCAATGGTTTGAAAATCTATAAAAATAAACTACACAATAATACTTTCTAATAAGACCTCGTTCATCTGATTTGAAACTATGTAGAGAGAGCAGGAACCTCCAAAAGCTTACTATTGTTGAAGAAGATGATGCAAAAAAAATGGAGCAAGACATTGATGGCCACAAATGTATGTATAGTGCTTCCATGTAGTGCAAAAGTGATTTGAAGTCTTTATATAGACTCTTGAAGTGCTCCACAAGTTCTACAAGTGGATTTTGAATTCAAAATGAAGGTGGGATTAGTTGTTGGAGGGAATCAATTCACTTTCCTATAAACTAGGAAAAGTGAAGATCTAGTTTGATCTACTTTTAGGGGATTGATTGGTTGATTGATTAAAAATCAACCACCACAAATTCGTGGAATTTGGGCTCTCTTTTTATCCTTTTACATGTGTAAAGCTCTAGACTTTTAAAATGGTAAAAGCGCTATGAAAAATCTTTTAAAACAATACAATAATTGAGCATAAGTAAAAGAACTATCCAATAGATATTCTTTCAACATAATCCAAGCCATAGCTTTTGATGTAGATCAAATCCACCCCAAGCATAGTATAGGCTTAATGTTCCAATAGTAGACATCCCAAGAAACTGTTCGACTTGTAGGAAGACAGTTTAGACAATACCTAGAGAGATGCCATGTGCCAGAGTTACCCACACCTACCAAATAAGTGGCTTTATTCCTAGATGGTTTGTTAAGTACGAAATTGAGATCTTATGTGTAGTTGAAGGACCTTAGATCCATATAAGTGTGTGTGCATGTGTATAGATATTGAGGATAATCTACGGGAGGAATTAGAGCTTTCAAAAATCTATAAAGATTCAGATAGCTCTACTAGCCTCACTTCCAAACCTTCTACATCTATAGAGGAACTAGAAGAAAAGGTAACTCAAAAGTTAGGGGTCTATAGCAAACAAATACCTAGATTTTCCCTAGTAAAATGATGTTAACCTATGGAGGAGATCACCTAGCTAATGTGTGCCCAATCATGACTCAACCTCAAGTGAACCCTAACAACCAATATTGTACCATAGAAAGGACGTACACTAACCACACCACACAAGATTGCCCATATAATAAGCAAGCGGTTAGGCAAAATTATCCACAACCATATCCACAATAGGGGAGATACCAAAATCACTACCAACCACAGCAGTATGTTAGGCCCCAACCACCCTACAAGCCACCCTATCAAGCACAACAAAGGCCTCAACCTATGTTAGTTCAACAATCTCCACCCCTAGCCAACGTGATCCCAATGCTACTACTGAAGAAAGTTTGAATAGAGCCTTAGTTCCAACATCACCATTGATTACAAAAAGTGACCCCAACAATCACAATTTTGACTCGACTCATATTAATAATCTGCATGTTTACTTTATGCAATCACCTGAGCATAATGAGACTTACTTTTATGAAGAACCTAGTGAATCTAGTTGGGAGTCAAAATATGCTAATCTCATGTATGGAAATCCTAACTTTAGGCCTCAACCTAGACATATCAAACCCCCAACTCCTAGAGGACCATGCTATAGATACCAAGGAGATCACTTCATTCGTGACTGCCTTATACCTGCACATATGCAACCCCAATCAATGACAATTCAAGGTTTTTGTCAAGATTGTGGGAAAGAGAACCTCTTATAAGACTTCCCCAAGAACCCAAACAATGAACCAAAGATCATGCCTATCAACATCATTGGGCTAGTAGTAGATTCTACTGGAAGTGTGACTTCCACTACCCCCGTGCAAGTGGTCACTAGAGCCCACACATTACAATAGAACCAAGGCTTAGGTTAGGAAAAGAGTTCTAAGGTTAGTGAGACAGAGAGCCTAACCAAGAAAAGGACAAGAGCTTTGAGGGAAAGCCGTGAAAGAATAAAGAGATGACGGGCAAAGAAGATGAGCCACCTCGAGGAAAGCCTAAGAGAAACAAAGACCAAGATAATGGAAATTAGATCTCAAACGCACTCTCACACATCACTAACACCACCATCCAATCAACCTCACGTAACCCCACCACCACCACCTAGAGTAAGATTAGTCTTTGTTGGGGATATAAGGATCATGTGACCTTACGGTTGGTGCATTTTACCCAAGCCAACATGCTTGATATGATGTTCATTTGTGTAGACATATGAACACCTATTGTAAAAGAGTACATTTTATCTCTTGTAATTGTAAAAGAAAGAATGGCTTAAGTCATCCATGATGTAAAAAGCAAATTCGTGGCTCTATCTACATAAACCATGAATCCATTAGCTGAGGGAATATTTGCTAATTCCTAGCATCACTTTTAGGTGAAGTCATTTGAATTCAAATTCAAAACTACCTCCAAAAGTAGCTAAAAGAAGCAGAAAGAAAATCGCCAAAGTAGTGCTTGATTCATGCCCATTTGTAGAGATTGAAGCGCTTAATCCATAGCTCCATCATTCTACTCCTATTGTGCAAGTATTCATTGCCAATGAGGTTGTAATTATATGTGAATCTATACATTCATAATTTATTTCTTCTCTGATTTGTTCTCTTCTATACTCACTTAGAATAGTAAACAAAAGCTCATATCTCGGGCTATACATAACCTTTTTTAGAGTTTTAATGTGCATTGGATAGCTCTCTAAGTCTTTTGTATGGTCACAACATGTCATGTTCATTGGAATTACCATTTGTGACAAATCTACATTTTATTGCTCAAGTGGTCTATCTCTCTAGAGCCTGAAAAATGGTGGGACTGTTCCAGATTTTGCTAGAACTTGTTCTCACTGCTCAGTTGATGCATTGAAGTGTTTTAACTTGGATTAGCAAGCTACCTATGCCTATTTTCTATGTCCAATAGGAAGTTATCTAATTCCTACCAGGTCGAGAGTAGTGCTCATCTTTTCTAGTAGGTGTATGTACAAAAATAGCAAGTTTTGGGAGCTAGTCATTTTGCAACTAGTCTGTCTTGACTCAAACTTTTGAGATGTTTGTCCCAAAACACTTGGGTGATTTTTTTTTTGGATTTAGGAAGATCAAATATTTCCAACTCTGAAGTCTCAGTTGGCTGGTGTGAAGCAGGTTGTAGCAGCACCACTTCATCTTCAGATTGCATCCACCATCTCTCTCCATAGTGGTATCAAAGCATAGTCAATCAACATGGGAGATGGATTTCCATCAATTGTATTGACAAATTGGATAGAAACAACTACCCAACATGGTCTCAAGGATGGAGGCGTATCTTCAAGGGAGGAATATATTTGGATACACATCGAGAGATGAAGCTAAGCCAACCATGAGGAACAAAGGGCAACCATCACATGAAGAAGAAGAAAGACTTTCAAATTGGTGTTCAAAGGATGCACTTGCAAGGTCCTATATTCTAAAATCAATCTCTGATTTTCTTTTACCTCATGTCAAGGGATGCAATACATCAAGAGAAACTTGGAATGCACTTTCTTCCTTCTTCTCCTCCAACACTCGAACAAGGAAGAACTAATTGTGGATGGAGTTCACAACAATGAAGAAAAGCCCCAAGCAAAGTGTGACTGCTTATGTCACAAAGATGACTAAGATTTCAGATCAACTTGGAAGCATTGGAGAGGTAATTGAAGAGGAACAAATCAATAGAAAAATCATAAATGGAATCAAAGCAGATGACAAATGGGAGTCCTTCATAACAGCCATGGATTTGTACATGGATATGCATGTACCCGACCTCAACACACTCATGGGCCAAATCTTCACACATGAAGCAAAGATTAGTAAAGGTGGTGAGTCCTCAAGAGGTAATCAAACTTCTACCTTATATTCTGATAAAGCTAAGGTCAAGGAGAAGTCAAAGAATAAGAAGAATGAGGATGAAGGTAGCTCTTTTCGAGCAAACTTTGCAGGTAGAGGAAGAGGCAGAGGTGGAAAGCAAGGTATGGGGAGATTCCAATCATCTCAACCTTGCAATATATGTGGCTTATCTAATCATACACTAAAGAATGTTTTAGGAACCCCAGGAACTCAAGAGGAAGAGGATTCAATAGAGGTGGCTATGGATCAAATAGAGGTAAATGCAATGGAGGCTACAACAACAACAATTACTACAACAACAATTACAAGAACAACAACTATCAAAGTGGCCATAGAGGAAGAAGAGATTACAATAACTGTGTAGAGAACCAAAGTCAAGAAGATACATTATTGATTATGAATCTATCAATGAAGAAGGTTAAGAATGATGATCACATCTTTTACATTGATTGGGGATGCTCAAATCATGTAGCAAGAAATGTGGCTTTACTTTCTGATTTGGAACATCCTTACAACAAACATGAAGTGCAAACAGGAGATGACACAAAGCACTCGGTGGAGAAGATAGGTAATGTGAAGACATCAGATGGGAATATGAACCTCTTAAGCAAAGTCTTGTATGTCCCTACAATTACCAAAAATTTCATAAGTGTTGGGCAGATTGTTGAAAAAGGATTGTAGGTTAGATTCAACCAATTTGGAGCATATGTTGAAGACCCAAGGCAAGGCTTTAGAAGGATAAAAGACAGGAAGGCTTTTCACTTTTGAAGTGGAAGATACAAAGAACATAACCTTATTTAGGGGATCTCAAACTCTCGTAGAGTTGGAGGTATGGCGCAAAAGGCTTGCTCACACTAGTGAGAGGACACTCAAACAAATTTGCAGGGACCAAAGTGTACTTAGCTTGCCTAATATCACAAGGCAACACATGATTTATAAGTGTGAAGCTTGCCAATTTGGCAAGGCTCATAGACAACCTTTCAATAAGAAGAGATATGTGTATCAAAATCTTTTGGATCTAGTACACACAAATGTGTGGAGTCCAAGTAAGGAGCCACCTATATCAGGCTCAAGATATTATGTGTCTTTCAAAGATGAGTGTAGCAGGTGGACCATTGTGTTTTTCATGAAGCACAAGGATGAAGTTTTTAATTACTTTAAGAAGTATGTTGCTCTTGTTGAAAATCAAACAGGCAGGACTTTGAAAAGACTCAAATCACATGGTAGAGGAGAATACTTATGTTCTGACTTTGATGCCTACTTGCATGAAAGAGGCATCAAAAGGGAAGTCACGACAAGGTATACACACGAACTCAATGGTGTAGCAGAGAGGAGAAACAAAGCTATTGTTGAAGCGGAAAGGTCCATGCTCAATGAAAAGGGATTGCCAAACTACCTATGGGCAGATGCCATGTCTATAGCCACATATCTCATAAATAGACTTCCATCTAAGTCACTAGATGGAACCACTCCATATGAAGTGTGGAATGGAAGAAGACCTACTCTAGAGCATTGTAAAATCTTTGGATGTTTAGCCTATGCTCACATTCCTTCTCAAGTAAGAGGGAAATTGGATCCCAAGGCAGAGAAGTACATATTTATTGGTTATGACCAAAACCAAAAAGGATATAGATTGTACAATCCAATGAATAAAGGATTTTCTGTGAGTAGAGATGTATTTTTTTTATGAGAACAAATCATGGTTTGATGATGATAGGAAAGTGAAGCTCCCTTATGACTTGGATGAAGATTTTCCATCACTTCAACCAAAGGAGCCAAAGAAAATTGAAGAAAGTGACTCGGAGATTGACCTAGAAGACTTGGAAAGACTAAAGCTATGGAAGAGCAAAGGTAAAGCAAAGATCCAAGATGCTACATATGGACCCGAGATCTCACATCAACCACTTAGAAGGTCTTCAAGGGAGAAGAAGAAACTAGAGGGGTATGGTTATGATACTTCTTTGGTTACCAAGCACTAAATCTACATTGCAAAGGATTCAACCAATGAAGAATCTACCACATTTGAAGAAGCACAAAGCAAAAAAGCTTGGAGAGATGCAATGGGTGAAGAAATAGAAGTCTTGAAGGAGAATGACACTTGGGAGCTTGTACCTAACAAGCCATCTATGAAGGTAGTTGGATCTCGATGGATATACAAAATCAAGAGGAATCCAAATGGAAGTATAAATAGACATAAAGCAAGGTTAGTTTTTAAAGGGTTTGCTCAAACCCATGGTATTGATTATGAGGAGAATTTCTCTCCTGTTGCAAAAATGCCTACAATTAGGGTTCTCACTAGTCTTGCTGCATCTAGAAATTGAAAGCTCTATCAACTTGATGTAAAGAATGCTTTCTTAAATGGATGGATTTATGAGGAAGCATATATGGCACAACCTCCTGGATATGAGGATGCACATCATCCTAACTATGTATGCAAATTAAAGAAAGCCTTGTATGGATTGAAGCAAGCTCCAAAAGCTTGGAATTTCAGATTGGTGACTTATTTGCAGGACCAAGGATTCAAAGCTAGCAAGGTGGATACCTCTTTGTTCATAAAGAGGAATGGATATGAAGTGATCTATCTATGTGTGTATGTTGATGATATTATTATCATAGGGAATGATCTTGAAGGAATCAAAAAGATAACGATTCAAATGAAGGAGGAGTTCAAAATAAGTGATCTTGGACCACTCACTTATTTTGTTGGATTGGAGTTAATCTACATAGGTTCAGGTATATACATCACACAAAGGAAGTATGTGCATGACATGCTCATCAAGTTCAGAATGGAAAACACCAAGTGTGTAGGTAAACCTATGGAGAAAAATCATAAGCTTAGTGCTTATGAAGGAGAGCCGATTGAAGACATCACAAGCTATCAAAGCTTGGTTGGAAGTTTGAACTATGCAACAATTACAAGGGTGGATATATGCTATAGTGTTAGCATATTGAGTCAGTTTATGCATAAGCCGAGAAGAGCACATATGCAAGCGGCCAAGAGAGTCCCCAAGTACCTAAAGGGGACCATGAATGAAGGTTTGTTTTATCCATTTACTTCAGATATTGAGCTAAAGTCCTACTCAAATGCGGATTGGGCCGGATCTAGAGATGATAGAAGAAGCACATCTGGCTATGTATCATTTGCAGGTTCAAAAATAATTTCTTGGTCATCCAAGAAGCAACCAATAGTGGCGTTATCTTCTACTAAAGCGGAATATAGAGGTTTGGCTAATGTAACTCAAGAAATCATGTGGTTAAAATCTTTGTATACAGATCTTGGACTTCATTCTTCAAGACCTCACATTTTTTGTGACAAGACAAGCTCACTATATCTTGCAGCTAATCCGGTATACCATGCTAGAACCAAGCATATTGAAGTCCACTACCATTATGTAAGGGAGAAGAAAATGAGCAAGGATATTCAACTATCCTATGTCTCTACAGATATGCAACGTGCAGACATGTTGACTAAAGCTCTTGATGGTACAAAATTGAGTAGATTCAAGTTGATGATTGGCTTGTAGGAAATCAAGGACAATTGAAGACTTATTTGGAGGCCAAGCATGTTAGGCTTGAGGGGGAGCTTTTGGTGCATTTTACCCAAGCCTACATGCTTGATATGATGTTCATTTGTGTAGACATATGAACACCTCTTGTAAAAGAGTACATTTTATCTCTTGTAATTGTAAAAGAAAGAATGGCTTAAGTCATCCACAATGTAAAAAGCAAATTTGTGGCTCTAACTACCTAAAACCATGAAGCCATTAGCTGAGGGAATATTTCCTAACTCCTAGCATCACTTTGTTTGAATTCAAATTCAAAACTACCTCTAAAAGTAGCTATAAAAGGAGCAAGAAGGAAGTCGCCAAAGTAGTGCTTGATTTGTGTCCATTTCATGCCCATTTGTAGAGATTGAAGAGCTTACTCCATATCTCTATCCTTCTACTCCCATTGTACAAGTATTCATTGCCAATGAGGTTGTAATTATATGTGAATCTATACATTCATCATTTACTTCTTCTCTGATTTGTTCTCTGCTATACTCACTCAGAACAGTAAAATTTAGAAGCTCATATCTCGGGCTAAATGTAACCTTTTTCATAGTCTTAAAGTGCATTGGATAGCTCCTTAAGTCTCATTTATGCTCCAAACTTTCAACTTTATTGAGATTACAATTTATGAGATATCTGTATTTTACTACTCACTGGTCTATCTCTATAGAGCCCGAAAATGGCGGGCGTGTTCCACATTTTGCTAAAACTTGTTCTCCCTGCTAAGTTGATGCATTGAAGTGTTTTAACTTGGATTGGAAAGCTATCTAATTCTATTTGCTATTTCCAAAAGTAAGTTTTCTAATTTCTACGAGGTTGATAGCACTATTCATTTTTTCTAGCAGGTGTATGTACAAAAATAACAAGTTTTGGGAGCTAGTCATTTTGCAACTAGTTTTTCTTGACCCAAACTTTTGAGATACTTGTTCCAAAACACTTGGGTGATTTTCTTGTGGATTTAGGAAGCTCAAAGGGTCTACTAACCAACTCTGAAGTCTCAGTTGGCACCACTTCATCTTCAGATTCCATCCATCATCTCTCTCCACACTTACCCCTATATTCATATATACTTATATATGTTGAGATATCAAGCTCAACATGTGATGATCCAGGATGACATGTATCACTTTTTCATTTCTCTGACATGTATAGTGGTCACACCAATATATGTTAGGGACATTTCATTGAGCTCTATTAGATTTAACGACCGAGAGTGATGGCACATTTGTTTCTTGCCAGCTCACTCATTCACGGACATAAGGTCTTTCCTTATGTACTCATCTTTATATATTGCACTGGTTGTATTCTTGTTTTTAAGGTCATTATTGTACATTCCTTTTTACATAATAGAAGAAGAAGAAGAAGAAGAAGAAGATCATTCTTCCTTGCCTCAATATGAATGTGTGTTCCTCTTTGATTATGAGAGAGAGAGTGTGTGTGTGTGAGCTCTCTTCCTTATCTCCTTCCTCATGATATGGTATCAGAGCCAGTGTGGCTATAGAGAGCTCGTGGAGAAGGCCGATGGTGAAGAGTATACGAGAAGGCATGAAGAAAGTGCGATTCACAAACGACCTCAGATTGCTACGAAAATTGGAATGCACGTAGAAGACCTCAAAATATTTTCGAGAGTTATCCCTTTAGGGTAACTGTTTTTTGTTAAATCAGAGTTTTAGAGCCTGAGCCCGCAAGGTGGGGCCCATGGAAAAACTAGGCCAGTTTGCAAAATTGTAACTTGCATTGTGTTTGACAACAGTCATGTATTCCAGATCGAGAATTTCAAACGATTTCGTGTATTGCTGATACACAAAAATTATGTTTTCTTGAGATCGAATTGTCACGTCATAGTGCGAGAGTGTTCAAGCAGAAGTGTTGCTTGTAGTGTTGTGAATTGCTATAGAAATGGCAAACGTGGATGGAATAAGTCATCTTATGAGTGTTAAGTTGGACAAGAACATCTTGCATGCTTGGATATTTAGGATGAAAATTTTCCTGATCGGAAAAGGCTACTGGAAGTACATCGATGGAGAGAATGAAAATGCTCAGCTGTTACGAGAGAGGAATCAGACTACAGACCAGTTAAGAGCCTATGAAGAATGGAATCATGGAGCACAAAAGGTAATGTATTGGCTATTTTTTAGCATATAGGATAGCATGATTGGGTACATACAGGATGCCAAGACTCCGAAAGAGGCTTGGAACAGTTTGGTCACATTGTATGAGACCAATACAAAGACACAAAAATTACAGCTCAAGAACGAGCTGCATACACTAAAGAAAAAGGGCATGTCAATAAGTGACTACATCCTGAAAATCAAAAGCATATGTGAGTCACTTTGCATCTATTGGCGTGAATGTAGATGATGATGATAAGGTGGAAGTGTGCCTTCATGGTTTAGGAGCTTCATATAAGCAGTTCAGAACTTCTATACAGACCAAGGAAAATATTTTGAATTCTACTAATATGGTATCTATGTTGATTATTGAAGAAAAGAATCTTAGTGAGGATTCAAAATCCCAAGGAAAACCTAGTTCTGAGTAGGTATTCTACTCTGGAGAAGGAAGAGGAAGAGGTAGAGGCTTTGGAAGTGGAAGAGGACACAATAACGAAGACAAAGGTCAACAACAAAATCATGCAGGAGGAACAGGATAGTTTCGAGGCAGGGGGAGCCAAAGAGGCACAAAAATTTCCAAAGAAATGGGTCAGGTAATGATAATGAAGGATGTTGGAATTGTGGTAGACCTAGACACTTTGAACATGATTGTAGGTTGAAAAATCAAAATTACAGAAGGCAACAAAACAACTATGCATCCACAAGTGTAGATGATTCTAAGAAGTTGTTCATGGTTCAACATCACATGATGAATATGATGTCTGCTGGTGTTTCAAAATGGAATGATAATTTCTAGTATGTTGATTCAGGTGCTTCAAAGCACATGACCAATCATGCCGAATGATTTAGTACTTTGCAAAAATTATCAGATCTTCGATATGTTGAAATAGGTGATGACACATCACACCCTATCGAGCATACATGAAACATAGCACTATCTATGGAGGATGGAAAGGTAAAACATCTTGCTGACGTGCTGCATCTTCCAAATGTAACAAAGAATCTTGTCTCTGTTGGACAAACGGTTGAGCAGGGATTACAAGTCAGGTTCAATGTTGATGGGTTATATGTAGAAGAGTACAAGCAAGATGGACGATTGATTGCAAAGGAAACAAAGTGGGTAGGATGTTCACCTTAAATGTGAAAATTCCTAAAATGAATGCAACCATGTTTGCAAAAGGTGCAGGAGTTATTGTAGATATAGAGATGGTGCACAAACAGATTGGGCATGCAAACTTGCAAAGGCTGAAATTGATGCAGTCAAAGGAGATTGCCCATGGACTACCAAATTTCAAGGTTAAAGAGATGCAAAAGGTATGTGCAACATGCAAATTCAGTAAACAGTCAAGATCATTGTTTTTGCATGACAAGCATGTTAGTGAGAATGTGCTAGAAATAGTACTTCCAGATGTTTGGGGTCCTACAAAGACCATATCTATGGGTGGTTGCAGGTTTTATGTTACTTTCATTGATGACCATACACGAAAAGTGTGGGTATATTTCATGAAAGAGAAGAGTGAGGTGTTCACTCACTTCCAAAATTTTAAAGCTATGGTGGAAAAACAGATAGGGAAGTATATTTTAGACATTAACATCAGATGGAGGAGGTGAATACATGTCAAATGAGTTTAGCAAATTTTTAAAAGGCCATGGAATTCGACGTTGATTTTCATGTAGGTACACAACACAATAGAATGGCATTGGTGAACGTAAAAATAGACATATTACAGAAATAGCAAGAGCCTTGATGGCTAAGAAGAATATGCCTCATTGTTATTGGGTAGAAGTTGTGCATACGGCTGTATACATCATGAACAAGACTCCAACTACTATTATACATCAAGTTACACTTGAAGAAAAGTTCACAGGTAAAAAGCCAAACTTATCACATATGAAAGTTTTTGACTCTATTGCATATGTACATGTTCCAGTTGAGGACGACGCTTGATCCAAAAGTAGAGAAATGTGTCTTCATTGGATACTTCCTTGAGCAAAAGGGATATAAATGTTATAACCCACTCACACAGTAGGTGAAGATGAGCAGAGATGTAGTATTTGATGAAATGTCAAGCTTCTATGCAGATGCCAAAGATGGGCTTAATCTTGAACCAAATGACAAAGGAAATGCTGAAAAATTGAGTGCAGAATCTCAAGTTTTGAGTGGACCAGATGCATCACCAAGCAATAGTTCCAACTCAAATCCATGGAGTGGAAGACTGCATGGAAATTTCAGTCCAGCAAATTCATCAAATAGCTAAAGAAAAGCTTCCTGTTAGTAGTAAAACATGTGCAAGTTTTGAAGATGTTGATGGAGATTCAAGCGGTTCAAAAAAGAGTCTTGATGAGGAACTTGGATTACCCTCTATGAAGACTCCAAGAGTAAGAAAGGCACATCCAGGATACTAGGAGAAGTGACCCAGGACCAAGAAGATCTAGGAGGATGCGGAATTCAGTGCAATGATTGACATATGATAGTTGCATGGTTGTCATTGTGGCTACATGACAAAGGTAATGCAAGATGCTGAACCCTCTTGTTTTGAAGTTGTAATTGCAAATGCAAATTGGGAAAAAGCTATGGATGAGGAGATGGTTGCACTTTATGGAAATGATACATGGAAGCTGGTTCCATTGCCCCAAGGAAAGAAACCCATAGGCTGCAAGTGGGTTTACAAGGTAAAGCACAATGTTGATGGTAGCATAAGTAGGTACAAAGCACGATTGGTAGCAAAAGGATATGCACAGACATATGGCATTGATTATGAGGAAACATTCAGCCCTGTAGCTAAAATGTCTATTGTCAGAACACTTGTTGCATTAGCTACAACAAAAGAATGGACTTTGCATCAGATGGATTTGAAGAATGCTCTCTTACGTGATGAGTTACATGAAGAAGTATACATGGACCAGCCACAAGGATATGAAGATTCAAGGCATCCAAAATATGTTTGCAGGCTGCAAAAGGATTTGTATGGGTTGAAGCGAGCTCCTCGTGCATGGCATGCAAGGATTGTTGATTACTTAACCACCCTTAGGTTTTCTATGTGTGATGTAGATCATTCACTATATGCAAGGAAGGGTGCTGATGGCATCACTGTTGGAGTTTATTGATCTCCAAAGTACAGCTAGAAGTAGGTGAAACCCAACAGGACCTAGTTGGCTTTTTCACAAACTTGTATGCATAGACCAATTTTCTTGCAGAGCAAATTGCTCTTTACTCACTTAGAATTTTCCAAAACTGTTTCACACACATAAACTAGACTCTAAGAGCTTTCCAACAAGATATAGAACACCTCAAATGGATAAATACATAATGAGCTATGACCTCTGCAATATGCAGCTTTAATGGAGACCTTGAAACAGAGATGAACCTGAGGACACACATCACTTGCAGAGACTACTGCTCTTAACTCAAAACTCCAATGACTTTGAAAATTTCCAGAATACCAGTAGACTTAGAGAGCTTTCTAACAAGCCAATGAACACATGATTTGGATACATACACAAGGAGATATGACCTCTGCAAGTTTGAGGTTTAATGGAGACCTTCAGCAGGGGGTAAAACCAGAGAACACACCTTACTTGCAGAGAGTACTGCTCTCAGCTCACAACTCCAATGATTATGAAAATTTACAAGAAGAAAGTAAACAGTAAGAGCTTTCAAATGAGCTATCAAACAAATGAGCTATCAAACATGTAACTTGGATATATAATGAGGGAGATACAAGCTCTGCAATCTGTGCATACAAAACTACAGCAGTGTAGAGATACACATATGACTCTCTTGGACATCCCACAAGATCACGACTTTTCTCCTCTTTTTATAGCATGGGAAACTAATCTAAAACCTTCCTAATACATCTAAATTCGTGGTAGACACTTGGATGGAGGTATTACATGACTCAAGTGCTCAAATAAGCAAAGTATTGATGGACTTTGAGAACTAGCCACATCGACCTTGAACTAGGACACCACTGAAGCTCCCTTGTGACTCACTAATTTGACTCACCATGTTCTAGAACTCACGTGGTATTTTTGCTACATTTTATGAATAATATGAGCCTTCTTGAAGTATTTGAAGACTTCCCAAAGGTATTTACATAATTTGAAACTTGTACCCTACATAAAACAAATGTTCGCAACATTCTCCCCCTCAAGTTTGAAAGGGTATTTCCTTCATGCCAAGAATATAGTTGAATCTTTGAAGCTTTGGTCCATCCAAGGATTTGGTGAAGATATCTGCAACTTGATCCTTTGTTCCAACAAAAGAAACCTGCACTTCATTGTTCATGGCCTTCTCTCAAACATAATGATAGTGAACCTCTATATGCTTTGTTCTAGCATGAAAAATAGGATTTGAGGTCATATGAATGCTGCTCAAGTTATCCCCATATATCAGTGGTACATCAACCTGCACATTCAAGTCATTAAACAACTTTTTAAACCACATAACCTCAGTAGTAGCCAATGCTAAACCTCTATACTCAGCCTCTGTAGAAGATAAACCAACTGTAGGCTGTTTCTTTGAACTCCATGTTAATGTCTTGTTTCCTGCTATTACCACATATCCACTTGTGGATCTTCTGTCATCTTTGCTTCCAGCCCAATCTGCATCACTAAAGACTCTAAGAGTTAGATCACAATCCTTCGTTCATGGTACCTTTCAAATACCTAAGTACTCTTTTCGTTGCATGCATATGAGGTACTCTAGGTTCATGCATAAACTGTGACAATACTCCCACTGCATAGCATATATCAGGTCTAGTTTTTGTTGCATAAATCAAAGATCCTACCATGGATCTATATACATTCATATCATGCAACTCATCACCTTCCTTTGCACTCAGCTTTACATTACATTCCATTGGAGTAGAAACAAATTTACATTCCTGCATACCAAACCTTTTCAGCATATCACATATATACTTTCTCTGTATCAACCACATACCTTCATCGCTATACACAATTTCAATCCCAAGAAAGTATCTAAGCAAACCAAGATCTGAAATTTTAAATTCCTTTCCCAAATTACCTTTTATCTCATCAATTGCTTTTGCATCATTCCTTGTAATCAACAAGTCATCCACATAAATGCATACATAGACACACATGTCATCTACATGTTTTACATAAAGTGAAGGATCAGCATGACTCGCTGTGTATCCTTGCAGCATAAGATACTTTACCAACCTTGCATTCCATGCCCTTGGTGCCTATTTAAGACCATACAATGCCTTCTTTAACCTGCATACATGATTAGGACATTTTGCATCCACATAACTGAAGTATTTCGATGGCGTGCTCCACACTGGACTCTCCTTCTCGAGAGCTCCACGACGATATGCTCAAAGTAGAAAACCGAGCTCCTGTCGCCACACACAGTACTCCGCACAGATGTTGTAGAATACGCAGAAAACGCAGTACACAGGGAGCACGAAGACAGACTTCTTAGGTCTTACAAATGCGGTCGAACTTACAGTCTGTGACTGACCAGGCCACTATATGTTTTATTAAAGAACATATACAAAGAAGTGTCCGGTGGCCATTTGGCCTTTCACATGGACACTAACGGTAACAATCTCCCACTAAAGGCCAATATGGCCAGAGTAACTATGGGAGAAAAAAGAAAGAATGATAAAGAATACCTGAGTGTAAGTATACAAACTATACCTCCCACCTGATGGGCATGTTACACAGTATACAAGTGACTGCGTAAGATCAAGAATCAAGTAACCCCCATCAAGTGACAACAGTGTCGAAAGCTATCCTGTGGTAGAGCTTTAGTCAAAGCATCTGCAGCATTATCTCGAGTGTGAACCTTCTCAAGAATAATGCTCTCAGTGGCTAAGCAATCTCTAATGAAGTGATACCTCACCTCAATGTGCTTGGTCTTTGCATGATAGACCGGATTCTTAGCCAAAGCAATGGCACTCTAACTATCACTGAGCAAGTGAGGTACATGCTGAGGCAAACCCATATCACAAGCAAGACGAGAAAGCCACAATGCTTCCTTACATGCCTCACTTGCTGCAACATACTCTGCTTCTGTGGTGGAAACAGCTGTACATTCTTGAAGACGAGATCTCCAAGAGATAGCACCTCCAGCAAAATGAAAAATGTACCCTGATGTAGACTTACGATTGTCTACACAACCAGCATAGTCAGAATCTGTGTAACCAATAATGGATGCTTTCCCTCTACCTAAGCATAGACACTTGTCCTTAGTGCCACTCAGATATCTCAAAATCATTTTGACCGCTTCCCAATGTTTCTTGCCAGGATTAGACATATATCTGCTCACAACTCCCACTGCAAATGCAATGTCTGGTCTCGTAGCTACCATAGCATACATGAGACTACCAACAGCAGACTGATAGGGAATTTTGGTCATGAATTCCTTTTCCTCATCTGATTTGGGGCAGTCATCCTTGCTCAATTTCACATATGTGGGTAAAGGTGTACTCAATGCCTTTCCACCCTGCATATTGAATCGATGAAGTGCTTTGGATATGTACTCACTTTGAGACAAGTATATGCATCTTTTACTCCTATCACGAGTAATGCGCATGCCAAGAATATGTTTGGCATCCCCCAAATCCTTCATATCAAATGTCTGACTCAACTTCTTTTTGAGAATTGACAAATCATAAGAGGACTTCCCAGCAATCAACATATCATCGACGTAAAGTATCAAGCATATCAAGTTGCCATCATAACATCTCTTTGTGTAGAGACAATGATCCTCATTGCTCCGAGAATAGCCTTGGGACTTCATAAAAGCATCAAACTTTTGGTACCATTGTCTAGGAGACTGTTTAAGTCCATACAAGCTCTTCTTGAGCTTACAAACTAGACTTTCCTTGCCAAGAACTACATAACCCTCTGGTTGTTCCATATAGATCTCATCTGTAAGATCTCCATGCAAGAAAGCTGTTTTCACATCCATTTGGACTAGCTCTAAGTCCTCCATTGCAACGAATCCAAGCAACATGCGCAAAGTAGTCATCTTGACCACTGGGGAGAAGATTTCCTCAAAATCAACACCATGTTGTTGCTTAAAACCCTTTGCAACAAGTCGTGCTTTATATTTTGGAGAAGCACTATCTGATGTGAATTTCAGCTTATATACCCATTTACATGGTAAAGCTTTCCTTCCCTTTGGCAAAGGTACTAAGTCCCAAGTACCATTCTTGTGAATAGAATCCAACTCACTCTTCATGGCACGCTCCCACTTGACATGATCCTCTGTCTGCATAGCCTCTTTGTAGCAAGAGGGCTCACCGGCATCTGTTAGCATAACAAAATCTAAACCTGGAACATATCTATCAGGTGGATATGAGACACGTGCAGAACGTCTCAATGGTTGCTGAACAGGAACATGTGCAGACTGATCTGAATGGACATTCTCTTGAACATCCCTATGTGCAGCATTTTTATGCATGCTAACCGGAGGACTAGTATCCTCAAACACTACTCTTCTCACTTCAACCTCCTTAATCGGTTGTTTATGCATCTTAGACTCATTAAAAATGACATCACTACTTCTGATCACTGACCGTGTTTCAGGATCCCATAAGCGATATCCAAATTGTCCTTCTCGACCATATCCAAGAAAAATGCATTTCTTTGACTTATGGTCCAACTTCTGTCTAAGATTCTTGGGTATATGAACATATGCTTCACACCCAAAAACTCGAAGATGATCATAATATGGTGGTTTCCCTGTCCATAACTCTTGTGCCACTTTCAGACCTTTGGCAGTACTAGGTGAAAGGTTAATCACATGAACTGCAGTCAATACTGCTTCTGCCCAAAAACCTTGTGAGAGGTTTGCATGATGCAACATAGAGACTACTCTATCTTGAATAGTTCTATTCATCCTCTCAGCTACACCATTCTGTACTGGGGTATAAGGAGCTGTAAACTCTCTACAAATCCCTCTACACTGACAGAAAAGCCTGAATTCATGTGAGGTATACTCACCCCCATTATCTGAACGTAAAGCCTTAAGCTTAGTTCCTTTTTCAGTCTCAACTGAAGCAAGCCATTTTCTGAAAGTAGGGAATACATCATCCTTCGATTTGATAGGATATACCCAGACTTTTCTAGTAGCATCATCTATGAAAGTAACAAAGTAAAGAGAACCACCTAAGGACCTAGTGGGCATAGGACCACACACATCTGTATGAACAAGATCTAAAGGCTGAATTGAAGAGTCAATGTGCGTTTTATGCACATTTCTGGTTTGCTTTCCATATTGACAATGCTCACAAAATGAAAAATCAGAGAAAGATAACACAGGTAAGTAGCCAGAACGAGAAAGATTTTCCATTCCACTACGAGATATATGGCCCAAACGACCATGCCAAATACAAGCCATAGGCTGTTCAGTAACAGCTAACAAGTGTTCTTTCTGTGATACAAATAAAGGGTAAAGTGAGCCAACTTTCCTTCCTTTTGCAATAACCATATTGCCCTTTGATATACGAAAGGACTGAGCATAGAAGACCACTTTGTAACCAAGGTCATCAAGTTGACCAACTGACATCAAACTGCGTGATAACTGAGGTACATGGCGTACATTATGCATAGTAAATTTTGAACCGTCAATGAACTGCACAACCACATCTCCAATCCCCACAACATCACACTGGTAAGAGTCACCAAGTCTCACGGTACCAAGAGACTTTGCTGCATAATTAGAGAACCATTCTCTATGTGGTGTCACATGGAAAGAAGCACCAGAATCTAGCAGCCAGGTGTGGGAAAGAGAATCAGCCATAAGTGCCTCAGATGGCACAGTACTATCAAGTGTCAACACATCAGCATCATCAGAAATAGCATTAATTTCTTCAATCTTCACAGTCGAAGTAGATGGTGCAGGTAACTGTTTAACATGCCCATCAACATTCTGTCCTTTACCTTTAGCATTCTTTAATGCATAACAGTCTTTCTTCATGTGTCCTTTCTTATGACAATAATGGCATTCAATATCCCTCTTCCTTGATTTACTTCTGCTCTTATTCCGTTGACCATTCTTTTCCTTGTTCTTGCTCCTGCCACGTTGTTGATTCTTTCCTTGGTAAGAATCACGAACATTATATGCATCTCCACTCTGAGTGCCAACCATAGATTTTCTACGAATCTCCTCACTCAAGAGTGCTCCACATATGTCATCATAGACGAGTTTACCACCTGGTGCACTATTGCTAATAGCTGTGCAAAATGTATCCCATGATGATGGCAGGGTGCATAACAGCAATACTTCTTTCATTTCATTGTCCATATCCATTTTCTGAGCCTGTAACTGGGAGAATATGGCATCAAACTCATTTAGATGAGCAGCAACACTATCTGTGTCCTTCATACGAAGGTCGTATAATTTTCTCATCAGATATACTTTATTTGATGCCGTCTCTTTTTCATATGTATTGCATAACTTCTTCCAAAGCTCCTCTGCACTTTCACAGTCTAATACTGTAAAGTAAACATTATCTGCTAGGTGCAAGCGAATGGTAGACCTGGCCATTTCATCTAACTCATCCCAATCATCTTCATCCATGTCAGCAGGCTTCTTTGAAATCCCATTTACTGGCTTCCATTGCCTTCTTTGAATCAGCACATCTTTAATCTGATTCTTCCATAGAGCAAAGTTTGTGCCATCAAATTTTCGAATCTCAAAATGGTCTTTGCCCTGCAAGTTATAGCTCCTCCTCGGAACGCTAGCACTAGACCCTGATCCACCGGATGTGCCTGAGACCTCTGATGCCATGATCGTAGAGAACTGAATAGAATGATAATGGAGCTAGAAGAGTCCAAACACCAACAAATAAGTGTATCAAGGAGTAAATCGACCACTATATAGTTGACTAAACCAGAAATCTGGAAAAATTTTGCCAGAGTATCCTCTGCAAAATTAGCATATGACCAGTGTCAAAGTATCATAAAACTGCAAGTACTAACATGTCTACCTGCATAGTGAATCACTGACTCCACTGCATATAATCAGTTACCCAATAGAAGCCAACTAGGCTTATCGAGCACCTATGAACAACTATCATACACCTCCTATGGCGAGGCTGGGTAAGTCTTCCACCTGCATCACCGAAGAGACCCCGACATCTGGGTGTCTCCCAGTTAAGAAAACCTCACCACGACCCTCTTTATCAAACGTAAAAGGCTTTATGCAAAGAACGTAACCGCTATATCAATGCCCACATGGACGTACATAAGCGGTATCCACAGAAGCGTACATGGTGTGTATGTGCTCAATATATGCAGTAAAATGACACTGAAAGGCTGAATACACAGCCCAAAAAACTAGCCAATAACACCTGCAAGTGTCTGTCAACTCTGATGTTTTAGGCTTTAAAAACCTGCATAAATTTGCAGCGACTGCTCCCACCAAAACTGAAAACCCCTCGAGAAACCTATAGTTTTACGAGTGTGGCTGAAAATACAGCCCCAAAGGTTGATATTTATTGTCTGAGAAGTACAAGGAACACTCTTCTTGATGTTCTTGGACCTGTGTGAAGAGAACTACGTGCGAAAGTACTCCAAAATGGCTCCAAAAACACCCCAAAATTGCTTCAGAAATAGGCTTTAAAAGCAAAAATGAAGCTTTGAGGGACCAAAACTTGTTCAAGGTAATGCCAACCTTAGTCTTTCCCCTTCTTCAAACACCACAAGAGTGTAGCTTAGTGGCAAGAGATTGCCGCGGTTAAGCGAGCTTTGGGGGGAACAGTACTGGGATGGGTGACCTCCCGGGAAGTACCGGGAACCTCTATATTCCTTGATCGTTGAGGTCCTCCCTCGCGCGCAGCCAACGGCGCCAACGGTGACTTCGGTGACTCGGATGACAAGGTATGCCAAGGTATGCCAAGGTCTATGCCTTGGTCGCCGCCTTATATCTAGACACACTACCATCACTATTTCTTTTAATCTTAAAAACCCACTTGCAACCAATTACCTTTTGTTTTGGTGTACTTGGAACTAAATTCCAAGTCTTGTTATCCTGTAGTGCTTCCATTTCTTCTCTCATTGCTTTCTCCCACTTTTCATCTCCTTTGGCCTCATCATAACATGTGGGTTCATTTTCCTTCTCAACTTTTGTCATAAAAGCATAATGAGTATTCATGAAAGATTCATAAGTATACCTTTGAGGTTGCTTACTTACTCTTGAAGTTCTTCTTACCTCCAATGTAGATGCTCTTCCTTTCTTATTAGGAACCTTTGATGATTCTCCATACTCACATACATCACTAATTTCCTCTCCATCATTAACTTCAACAAGTTTGAGTTTACCTTTACTTTTAACACTTGGAGGTGACTCTTGTCTTAATCTTACATTGAAAGGTGATCCTCTTTCTTCATCTAAACCACTCCTTTCATCATTTAAACTTCCTGATGGCTGAACTATGCATTCATCTCCTTCAACCACACCTTCATTTTCATCCATGACCTGCAAACAATTCTTATCTGCATACCATGAAAGTAATTCATCAAAGTTTACATCTCTTGACACAAGAACCTTATTGGTATGAGGATTATAGCATCTATATCCTCTTTGAGTATCTGCATAACCAATAAATATACATTTTTTTTATTTTGCATCAAGTTTAGATCTCACCTCACTAGGTACATGTACATAACATACACAACCAAATACTTTCAAATGAGTTACACTTGGTTTCCTTCCATGCCATACCTCATATGGTGTCAAATGATGAACTCCAGCAGTCGAAACTCTATTCATAATGTAAACACTTGTGCTAACAGCTTCAGCCCAAAAATAATTAGGCAAACACATATCATTAAGCATGCTTCTAGATGCTTCTGCTATGATTCTGTTTCTTCTTTCTGCGACTCCATTTTGTTGTGGAGTATACCTGCATGTAACTTCTCTTTTGATACCTTCATCATACAAAAAATCAGTAAAAGCTTGAGAGAAATACTCTCCCCCTCCATCAGATCTTAGCTTCTTAATATACCTTCCTGTTTGCTTTTCGACATATGATTTGAACTTCTTGAAACAATCAAAGACCTCACTCTTATGTTTAATGAAATACACAAATGTCATTCTACTATGATCATCAATGAATGATACATAGTACTTATTACCAACCAAGGATGCCTCTTTAGTAGGTCCCCACACATCTGTGTGTATGAGATCTAGCAAACCATCACTTACATAGCTTGAATGCTTGAAAGGTTGTCTACTCTGCTTACCCATTTGACATGCTTCATAAAGATGCACCATATGTTGCTTAGTAAGATTAGGTAAT
The DNA here is from genome assembly GCA_020310875.1 of Ceratopteris richardii. Classification (NCBI taxonomy): domain Eukaryota; kingdom Viridiplantae; phylum Streptophyta; class Polypodiopsida; order Polypodiales; family Pteridaceae; genus Ceratopteris; species Ceratopteris richardii. The sequence continues at coordinate 47,367,216 of CM035406.1, read as the reverse complement.
CCTTCAACAATCCTCTTCTTTGATAGCTCCTTTAACCTGTGTACATTCATCTTTCCAATCCTTTTGTGCCATAGATCAAGCTCTGCTATTCGATGCATACCATAAGAGAAATAGTTTGTATGATTTGGGTTTACCTTGAATGTAAATAATCTACCTTGTTTTTTACCTCTAGCAATTAACCTCCTTTGCTTTGGATCCTCAATGAAGCAACCTGCATGATTAAATCTCACTTGTAGACCTTTTTCTACCATTTGACCAACCGACATCAAATTCTTAGTGATCGTTGGCACATAAAGTACATCCTTCAAGCAATTTGTCTTGCTCTTATCCTGCATAACATCTCCAACTTGCATAATCTTATGTGTTGTATCATCTCCTGTTTCAACATGACCTTTACATGACGGATTATGCATATTAGAAAACCATGAAGCATCATGAGACATGTGATTAGAACAGCCACTATCTACATACCATATATCACTATTGCAATTCATCTTAGTTTCTACATTCATCATAAGAAGAGAATCATAATCATCACTTTTACCTTCAATTGCATAATTTCCTTGTTGTTTACCTCTTCGTGAATAGCCTCCTCTTCGATTACCACCTTGATTATTTTCATTTTGATAGCAATCTTTGGCATAGTGTCCATACCTTCCACATATATAGCAATTGTTCTTATCTTCACTCCTTTGTCTTTGATTGTAGTTGTAGTAGCCTCTCGTACCTCTAGCACTTGATCTTCCTCTTCCTCTTGTGTTGAAGAAGCCACTTGAAGTCCCTTGATCATCGCTCCTTCTTCCTCGACCTCTATTTGAACCTCTTCCACCTCTGTTTCCACCTCTTGATGATCCTACATAAAGAACTTGTCCTTGAGATCCTTTTTGATTTGAAGTAGAGCCATTTAGATTCATCTCCTCCGTGACCATGAGGGCAATAAGTTGATCAAAATCTGGTAATTCTCCTCTGACATAAACTGAAGTAATGAAGGGTTTCCATCTCTCATCATCTTTGAGTCCGTTGAGAGAATGTGCAACCAAGTCGTCGTCCTCCACTTGAGCTTGAATTGATCCTAGTTGATCTGCAATCTCTTTAACTTTCAATATGTAATCATTGACCGATGTCCTTGTATCTTTCTTTATGTTATTCAACTCATTTTTGAGTTGAATCTTCCTTGCTCTTGTACCTGTAGCATACAACCTTTCCAATGCAAGCCAAACATCTCTACTTGTGTCTAGATCTTGTATGTGTCCTACCATTGAATCTTGAATATTTTGTGATAAAATGAATATAACCCTTTTGTCTCTCTCATTCCAAAGTCTAAACTCCCTCAATTGTTGCTGATTTGGGTCCTCTGGTAATGTGGGTTTGATATCTGTGCCGTCAATCAAACCATACAAGCCTCTACCTTGCAAGTATGCTGTGATTCTAAACTTCTATGCCTGATAATTGGTCTTATCAAGCTTCTCTATTTGTGCATGTTGGTCTCCCATAATACAAATGCTAAGCTTCCTCCTTTAAGCCTCCTTTCCAATGTGTGTGATGAGAAGAAATATAATATTTACCTTGTAAATGAGGTATGTGCACCTTTCTTTGCTTGGATGTTGCTTCAGATGCCTCCTTGCAATCTTCTTCTACCTTTGTGTAGTGTTGATGATGAACTGCTTCTTTGATAGCTTCAAATTCTTCGTCAAGGTACGATAAACTTCTCCAAGCCTCCAAGTACTTGCTCTGATACCAATGTTGGAGTTTATTGATCTCCAAAGTACAGCTAGAAGTAGGTGAAACCCAACAGGACCTAGTTGACTTTTTCACAAACTTGTATGCACAGACCAATTTTCTTGCAGAGCAAATTGCTCTTTACTCACTTAGAATTTTCCAAAACTGTTTCACACACATAAACTAGACTCTAAGAGCTTTCCAACAAGATATAGAGCACCTCAGATGGATAAATACACAATGAGCTATGACCTCTGCAATATGCAGCTTTAATGGAGACCTTGAAACAGAGATGAACCTGAGGACACACATCACTTGCAGAGACTACTGCTCTTAACTCAAAACTCCAATGACTTTGAAGCTTTCCAGAATACAAGTAGACCTAGAGAGCTTTCTAACAAGCCAAAGAACACATGATTTGGATACATACACAAGGAGATATGACCTCTGCAAGTTTGAGGTTTAATGGAGACCTTCAGTAGGGGGTAAAACCAGAGAACACACTTTACTTGCAGAGAGTACTGCTCTCAGCTCACAAATCCAATGATTATGAAAATTTACAGGAATAAAGTAGACAGTAAGATCCTTCAAATGAGCTATCAAACATGTAATTTGAATATATAATGAGGGAGATACAAACTCTGCAATCTCTGCATACAAAACTACAGCAGTGTAGAGATACACATATGACTCTCTTGGACATCCCACAAGATCACGACTTTTCTCCTCTTTTTATAGCATGGGAAACTAATCTAAAACCTTCCTAATACATCTTAATTCGTGGTAGACACTTGGATGGAGGTATTATATGACTCAAGTGCTCAAATAAGCAAAGTATTGATGGACTTTGAGAACTAGCCACATCGACCTTCCACTAGGACACCACTGAAGCTCCCTTGTGACTCACTAATTTGACTCACCATGTTCTAGAACTCACGTGGTATTTTTGCTACATTTTATGAATAACATGAGCCTTCTTGAAGTATTTCAAGACTTCCCAAAGGTATTTACATAATTTGAAACTTGTACCCTACATAAAACAAATGTTCGCAACAATCACAATTGGGGATATTTATGTTGACGACTTGATTGTAGGTGTTGATAATAAAGAAAGCATTAAAGAGGTAAAGCAACTTCTTATACAGGAAATTGACATGAAAGATCTTGGTGTGCTGCACTATTTCTTGGGCATTGAGTTTATACATACATAAATAGGTATATGGATGTCGCAAAGGCAATATGCCTTGAATATGTTGCAAAAGTATGGTATGGCTGATTGTAAGCCAATAATGTCTATGCCATTAGGTCAGAATTTGAAGTTAGATACTACATCAGGTGAAGCATTGGAAAATGCTACTATGTATAGGAGAGTGTGGTAAGCTTGATATATCTCACACTTACAAGGCTTGATTTAAGCTACACTATTGGACTTGAAAGTCAATTTATGCAGGTTCCCAAGAAGCCACATTTGGATGCTTTGAGGCGCACTCTACATTATGTGAGTGCTACTTTGGATTATGCATTGTTTTATGAAGTTGGTGTAGATTTGCAGGTTCATGGATACACTGATGCAAATTAGGCTGGTAGTACTCTAGATAGAAGATCTACTAGTGGCGTTCTATTCTCACTTTGAGGTGCAGCTATTACATGGAGCAACAAGAAGCAACCCACTGTTGCTTTTTCAAGTATAGAGGCTGAGTATAGAGGTGCTGCAATGGTAGCATGTGGGGCATCATGGCTATAGATGCTACTTGTAGATTTAGGTGTGAAAGTGCAAAAGACTATCATCATCTATTGTGATAATCTTAGCAGCATACAGTTAGTAGGGAACCTTGTTTTTCATGCTATAACAAAACATATCGAGGTACATTATCACTTCATCAAAGAGGGGTATTAACAGGTGATATTGATCTTGTTTATGTGAGAACAGATGAGTAGGTTGCTGATATTTTCACTAAAGCACTTGGAGCAAAGAAGCTGAAGAAGTTTCAGAAGATGCTTGGATTAGAGGACATGGCATTGAGCTTGAGGGGGTGTTGAGATATCAAGCTCAACATGTGATGATGTAGGATGACATGTATCACTTTTTCATTTCTCTCACATGTATAGTGATCACACGGATATATGTCAGGGACACTTCATTGAGCTTTATTAGATTTATCTACCGAGAGTGATGGCACATTTGTTTCTTGCTAGCTCACACATTCAGCTTCAGTGGAAGCTTAGGTCACAAGAGGTGAAAGTTTATGTCGGTACCTCTCAATAGCTATTCAATATTTTGGAGGATTCATTATTAAGTAGGAGATGTATTGCCATTGTATTGGCATGTATTGCTATCAGTTTTTTGGCACATGTATTTGCCATTATCTTTGGTTGTATCAGTGACAGGTGGTGAAAGGTTACTCATTGTTATTTTGCTATTGGTTATCCTATTTGATTGCTCAATTTATAGGGGATACTTTGCCCAAATTTTCCCAAGATTCTTTCACATATACTTGGTTAGTTTGGAGACTTGGCGAGAAGGCTTATGCTCATGGTTTATGTGCATGCTAGATGCATGGTTATGTGAGAGGTGGATCACATGGTTTCTTCTCTAGTGAGATATTTGTGATGTGAGTTATGCATATGGATATGCAGGTTTGATCCTATTGGTGATAGAGTATTGTTTCTAGTCTCTTGTTACATTTCTAGTCTCTTGGATTACTAGTGTGGTGTCTTCTTGGTTTGATGGCACTAACTTTTCAAGATGGAAAGATAAGATGTGGCATACATTGGTTTGTGTAGGGTTACACATGTATGTGCATAGAGATGTACAGAGGCCTCGTGATATGCCCAACAAGTATGGATAGATATGGATGCATTGGCCAGCTCCACTATCCGGTTACATCTTGTGGATTCTATATATGAGTCTATCATGTATGAGAAGACGAGTAGTGCAGTATGGCAGAGATTACATGATATGTATGCGAGTCCATTGACTCATGTGGGACATAGATCACATAGAGAGCTTTGATGTTGGGTTATGGTCATGAGGGCCATACTCAATGATGTTGCTTGAGGTAGATGTGATGATGATGTTAGAGATATGCACGTGATGCAGGTCAGGTAGTGGTTTCAAGAGAGTCTAAGGCAATTGATTATGCTAGTGATGGTGATATCAGTTTCTCATATGGTTCATCTTAGGATTCCTCTTACTCATTGGATAGCACACATATATCTTAGTTGCTTGATGCATTAGCCAGTTTTCATGTTACTCCACATCGTGAGTGGTTTTATTGATTCTCAAGTGAGATTCATGGATGTGTGCACATGCCTGATGGTATGATATATGCCATTGAGAGTGTAGGAGATGTATGCCTTATGCTACCTAGTGGAGCATCCCTTACACTCACACATGTACATTATGTACCTTCATTCCCTATGAGTCTGATTTCAGTTAGCCAATTACAGGAGAGTAGATGTTATGCATTCCTTGGTGAGCATCATTTTCACTTGTAGTTGAGATAGCTTATGCTTGTCAAAGGTGCTAGGATTGGGCACAGGTATCCACTATAGGTACTTCATGTGAGAGACAATCTCTTCTTAGTGGGACTTCAACCTTATGTGCGATGTGAGACTCGGCATGTCTCATTTTGTGTGTTGACATTCATGATGGACATGTATGGCAGGATTCAAATGCTCAGATGGATGCACATGTAGAACATGTTTTGGATGCTCATGATGCTTATATAGAGCATGAGTTTATTGATCATATGGATGCTCTTATGGAGCACACTTTGGATGATCAAATGGATGCTCATATAAAGCATTGTGATGATACTCAATTAGAGTTTGATCATCAGTTTAATCTTGGTGTTGATGTTGTGCAGTTAGCTCATGTGGAGCATGATGATACACTTGGTGTGGTAGACCTGGATATCTCTTATGATATAGAGTGTATGCCACAACATACTAGCTCTAAAGGTGCACAACTAGACACATCCTTAGTTGAGAGGATGAGTGATTTAGATGTTGACAAGTCAGCAATCATGTAGTCATTCTTGGATACACTCATGCCAGATGTTGACGTAGATATGTCAGGATATGTTGGTCTTCATGATGATGCTTTGGATTCCTTGGATACAAGCATGGTTGACATACTTATCTTAGTAAGGATAGCTCATGTTTCATGAGCATTCAGGAGTTTGATGTACGAGTTGTTATGCTTGAGACCAGATATTGTAGTTGCTATTGGAGCATTTTCACTTGGGGTTGTCAATCCTTCGATGATTGATACAGGCATAGAGCAAGAAAGAGCTTTGCAAGAACTTCATTAGTTCTTGCATCAGTCATATGTGAGCTCGGCTCTTATGGATATGAGTCTAGAGTAGTTTGGGATGCATGGATACACCTTGTTTGAGGTAGTTGGTGTAGGCTCATCCATATGGGTCGAGATCCAGACTCTTCTTGTACATTAGTATATAGTCCTCCATCATTCTTTGTATATTGTTTCCACTTATGGTCACATTGACTTAAGTGGGAGATTGTTGGGGATGTAAGGATCATGTGACCTTACCCCTATATTCATATACATACATCATATATGTGCATTGCCTCAATGGAGATCATTATGTGGGTTTCGAGGATCCCACACATATGTGCACATCTCTCCTCTCTTCTCTCTCCCTCCATCTTCTCCTTGCTCTTCTTGTTGTGCACACTAAAGCCCTTTAGTCTTAGGAGATCCCACTCTTGAGGACCAAGGCATGATGCTTAAAGCATATCAGGCCAGAATCCAAGAAGGGCCAAATGCAAAAGAGCATGAAAATTTTTATCCTAGAGCAAACGTAGAGATTGAATGAACCAAGCTTTGTGCTAATAAGGTCAAAAGCTTTTATGCAACTATCCTGGGGACTTTATAGGAATCTCTCTACTGCTTAAGTCTAGCATCTGCTCATGCTTTTGGATTTCACCTTTAAGAAATCCGTTTAAGGATAGGTAAAATTTACATTTTACCTTCCACAGACCTAATTATCATCATCACGATCGCAGACTACATTCTTGGAATTTCTTCACTCTATTCAAACTTGGAACAGTTACTCTTTTCACAATTTTCCATTGGATAAATGGAACATGAGTGAATAATTCCCAAAAGGAATCTTATTGCCAATACTTGGGCAAACATCAAAGTAGTTCCAATCGCAAGTTCTTGAACAACCATGGCCAAGATTGATCAAGTCTTATTGATCTTTTGACAAAAATAATGACTTTGTCTTTAAGATCTCTTGAACTATTGAAAGCTTCTTTGCTTACTTATTTCCCTACTCAAGTTCAAGCATGTACTAATACCTTTTAGGTTCTAAAGCTAAGACTCTTTGATACATGTTCAAGTGATATCAAACTTTGGACTTTAAGTACCACTTATGGTGGTTTGGTACTTTTGGGGAACTACTTGCTGTCTAGAGTTTGAAAAAATTCATTCTCACTACTTGGGAGAATGCTATTCTTCAAGGACTGCAGATTCATTCTAGGGAATCAAATAACTTGAACAAATGATTCATCTTGGAATCTTTTGCAATGCGAAAAGGATATTTGAAAGAAATTCTTAGACTTTCAAACAATATCCTGAAAGTTTAATAAAATTATTTTAAGTCCAAGCATCTTTTGATGATTGATCCAATAATAATGCTACTATGAAATCATAACTTTGAACTTTGTGGCTTGATTAGGGAAATTCCATGGATTGGAGATCCATTTCTTGGAACTTTGTATTCATAAATAAAAAGTTCATAGTTTGATTCAAGTCTTTAGGAACTTATCTCATTTCCTAAAGATTGCTTACTTTGCTTTCCTCTTGAAGCTTCAATTAGCTTAAATGAAACCAAAACTTAACTCTCTAAAAGAGTTCTTTCAAATTTTCATGCTTGGTTAGCAAGTTGCATGGTTACCAAAGATGCAATCATGGAACCTATTATCCACCTATTGAACATTAAAGTCCAATTGATGCTAAAGCTCAATCTTTGATTTTCATCACTCCTTGGAATGGAATCAAATGAGAAATTACAAAAGTTTCATAGTTTTTATTGGCACTTTGCATCCTTACCAGGGATGCTACTTATGGAGTATAACAACTATCTTTTAATCTTTCAACATTCAAATAGTGTAAGTTCCATTTAGCATTATTTGATTTTGATCACGTCTTGGGATAAAATCAAATAAAATCGTTCATTAGAAAGTGCTCAAGTACTTAAGGAAACTCTTAAAAATCCTACTTGGATGTAAGAATTCTCAAATCCAAGCTAATGACTATATTTAGGTTTGTCATTAGGAATCTCTAAATTTTCTCCTAAACTTAGAGTCATCATGGAAATTTTCAAGTAGCCCTATTTTCTTGCCATTCCAATGAGCAAGAAAATTGAACACTTGAATTTCCAAGGGCCTACTTTTCTTAAACAAGACTCCTAATTTGTGATACATCAGTATCACATTTGAGAAAAACAAATTAGCTACTTGAGTTACATGGCAGCCAAGAGCCTTGCAACTATCTAGTTTGCTATTTCCCCTAGCTATCTTAGTCAAGTTAGAAAAAGAGGTAATGAAAGTATAAGTATTCAACTACTTAACAAACAATCATGCATGTGTGAATCCCTATTCTTGCATGCAAATGCATGTGAGTGCATGCATGTGTTGTCATTCTCCTTTCATGCACCAAACTTAAATCAAAGAAAGTGAAGAGATCTCATAAATATAGCTTATATGCATATGTACATTACAGATGAAAATTCTTGTACAATGAGTTTAGATGATCATTAGAATGATAAGGAATAATGTAATAGACGTGGGATGAGTCTAGAATCATATGTATATAAGTCAATGATGTAAAGAAATAAATGACAGAGTCATTAGAAGCCAAGTGTCCATATGATAGATGTGTAGAGAGTCATCTTCATGAGTTAGCGTTGAGTCTTTCTCTGATTTCTCTCAGCCTGATCATGTGGATCAGGAAATCGTTTGTGCACATTTAGTCTACAAGCTAATCAAGCTATGTTCAAAGCTTCATGGTTTTACTCCTTTCAAGTTGTGTGTATGATCAATAGGAACATGTATATGTAAAGTCTGTAGGTAGATCTCTCAGAGTCACACACTTTTTTGTTTCAGTGTTTTGCTTGGATCTTAGTGCACAATGTAAATTTTTTGATGCCTGAGATTTCAAAATCTAAGTTAGAAGGTAAAGAAGCTATGGCTAAAAGCATTTAGCAAAATGGGACTTGTGCTGTAAGAAATCAATCTTAGAAGTTGACTATGTCAAAGTCGCTTGTTCAGGAAGATAGTTTCTGACATAATTTTTATCTTAATGATCAAGTCAGAGTTTTAATAATCCTTTTGAAGGTCTAATGGTTGATATGATTGTGAAAAGGTAGAATGGAGATATGTGTATCATTAAATTGAAGAAATTTGAAGATATGTGCAGGTAACGAAGTTAATCTCTGAAGCAGACGCCTTGAAGAAGAAAAGTTTTCACTCAAAGAAGTGATAGTTAATGATTTGGTAAATCAAGGTAACATTTGTGTAAATTTTGGTCTATAACTAATATAGAGGTGCTCTTAAATAAGTATAGATCAAGCCTTTGGAGATTTAGAGGTCTCCAATAGTGGTATCAGAGCTAAAAGTGCAGTACAAAGTGAAGAAAACAGCATTGGAAGTCTTGACTATTACAGACATTGAAGTTTCTTCTAATTGAAGGAGGACAAGATTAAATTCTTGAAGACAACCTGAAGAAGTGAAAAGATTGAGTTTGAAAGAATATGAAAGATTGAAGCCTTACATTAAAGTTACAAAGCCTATTCATTTATCTTAAAATTTGCAGAAGAAAAAGTTCAAAGATGGGAGAAAGCTTGCAGATTGATAAGCTAGATAGGGAGAACTATCGAGCTTGGTCCATGAGGATGGAGGCACACCTCATGAGCAAATATTTGATGGCATTCATCACAGGAGAAGAAGAAAAGCCTGAGTTTGAAGATCCTAGTGTTCCAACTAGGGAAGAGCTTGTAGATTTGAAGAATTGGATGAAGAAGGATGCTCAAGCTAGGAGCATCATTTACATGGCTGTAAATGATTATCTTCTACCTCATATTAGAGGATTAGAAAGTGCAACAGATGTATGGAATGCTTTGGAAGAGCATTTCCAAAATATAACCAAGTCAAGGAAGTCCTCATTATGGGCAGAGTTCACAACCTTCAAGAAAAAGAGCTCACAATTAATTTCTGATTATGTGGCGAGAATGAAGGATATTGCAGATAGCTTGGGAGAAGTAGATGAAGATATTGAAGAGGATATGTTGGTAAGACAAATACTTACACGTCTGAGAGGAGATGAGAAATGGAAACCTTTCATATTGTCCATAGAATTGTCATTAGATCATTTTACTCCTGATCTTGTGTTAGGCTTTTATGGAGCCACAAAAAAAGTGTTTTCCCGCAACTACAATGCTTAGGTTTTTACCTTTGGGCAAAGTTTTCTTGCCCTAGACTCGCTATCATACACAAATGCACTCGTTTCACGGATCCACTTCCCTTCCTCTTCTTCACTCTCACTTCCTTATGAGACTCTTGCTAACTCTCACAAATCCCCTACTTGCGAGTCACTCTCAACTCACCTTCAATTTCAGCTCCAACTCCTACCCAAGCCTGCACACTCAAACACTCACACGTTCATCAGCCCCTTCTCATATACTTACACGCCTCTTAGTTTCATATGTACGCACATGGTCAAACACACATATACATTCAACAACACTCTCCTCTACAACCCCCTTCTCCTTCTTTCTTGTGAAACTTCTCTCTCCCTAGCTCTCTCCCACGACCTAGGTTGTTCTCTACTCACTCTCACCTATCACTTCACTCTCCTTCTTACTCTCACTCTTTCTCCACATACACACACACTCACTCACACATACGCTCGCACATACTCAAGCACACACTCCCGTCCCCTCACACACTCTTCCACACCCGCACTTTTAATCACACATCTTCCTTCCCCCCACACACATACACTGACCTCCTTTCACTCTTTCACTTTTCTTTTTTTTTTTTTGTAAACTCATATTCCAACTTTTGTTTGATGTGTTAATTCTAATCATTTATGCACATAATCCAAGTCTTGTTTGAAAAGCAAGATCACATATTTTTTGAATACAAGAGCATAGGGTAGCGTCTCATCATAAATTTATCAAATTATGTTTCCCAAACAAGAAAGGCCTTGCATAATTAATGTTGCAGCTGAATTCAAGAAATCCCTTAACTCAAGACATGAAAAGAGGTACAAGTGGCATACATGTAACAATCATTTCATGCAATATCTAACCTTCAATGTTTTCCTTCATGTCGATTCATCCAACAACATAATTTTGGAAAACACAAAGTCACTTGATGATGAACACGTATGCAGCAGTCCTGAATTCAATATGTGTGACACCTTTAGTCTTTGAAGTTTGTTTTTGTCAGCATGAGCTAAAATCACTTCAGATCATCATTTTGATATTGTGCATATCAATCTTGAACGGGGACAAGAAGCCACAGATACGCCAACTGATGTTCCATCAAACATGAATTGCATATCGAAAATAGCCAATCTATTATGATCTGGATTGCAACATTTTCGGTAGCTAATCTAGGCTCTCTGACCAACATTACCATCCATCTTTCGTCATGCACAGATCGAGCAATATTTATCTAAGTTTGTACAAAAGGAAAAAATCACTGAAGTAGATATGACACCTCCTTCAAGACAATATTCTTCACATCAATCTGCCGATACGATTTGTTGGGAAAAGTCTTCCATAATAAAGCAAAATATCTAAGGTCATAGTTGTTCTGCTCCTAATGACTTCGACACACTTTAACCCACGAAAAACATCACCAAAAGCAAAAGAAGTGATACCTATCAATCATCTCTCTTCGTTGACCATGAAAATTCGGATGTAGCTTCTCTCAGTCCATATAGTCATTGGCAAATTGAGCTCTTGGCTATGTTCGATCTATCCGCAGTACACAGAATGTTTCGGTTTAGTGTCATTGTAGATATCTGGTCCTCATGAGCCCATACGTAGCCTTTTAGACCTAAATCCTGTGTACTGCTCTCTAGACATAGCAATTATGATGTCGGCAATTCTTTCCCTTGGTTCACTCCTTGTATTGAACTCTTGAGATCCATACTCCTCAACAGGCATCCACCGAACAACTTCTATCTCAGTATCCTTACACCAGGGACTTCAACGAACTTGGCATCCCCCCTATGTCCTCTATGACCTCATGTTTTGATTCTTCATTGAGATCTTCTCCCTGCGAACTCTTACACAAACCCATGAAGGGCAAGAAAAGATGAACCAGCAGGCTCAGAACCCCTGCCTTCAGCAGAATATCCTCTTTTCTTATATGCGTTCTAAACCACACTCTGCACGTGACAAGCCAAAATGGTCAAATCCTTCTTTAGCTTCCCTCCTTCATTTTGGCCTCTTCTGTCCTGCAGGACGAAGTAAGCTCCTCGTGTTCTAGCTACCCACATAAAGGACCTCAAGAAAAAAACCAAAGTGATCCCTCCCCCACTGTTCCCTTTTGATTCTCTTGCATCGTCAAAAAAATCCCCCAACTGCTACTGAGAAAAAACCTTCTACACTATCCTTTCCTTCCCCTATTCATGGCATCCCTTCCAGCTCCCGCATCCATAGCAAGTTCATCCTCTCTTTTCCTCCATCTTCTGCACCTTCCTGTAGAACTGCTATATATGCTGATGGAAAAACAACAGCCCCTTCAGTCGCCTCAGATCGTAGAGAGTCCCCAGCTAAAGGACGAGAAGCAGCTTCTGATGGTACGAAAACAAAGAAACTTTTTGCTTCTTTGCCAAAACTGAGAACTCCCCCATGGCCATCTTTCTGGTCTGCATCATATGCATGATCCAGCTATATACCAATTTGAGCACCGAAAAAAAATCCTTCATTAAGAGCTTCTGAGGGAGAATGCTCTCTCTCTCTCTCCTCTGAGTTCCCTTTTACCGTCCCCAAGGAATTGGCACATTCAAGTACTGGGAGGGAGCCACGGAGATGACATCGACGACAACAGAAGGGTTTAAGTTCGTGGTCAGATGGAAATACTGTGTGAAGGAGTTAAAATCACGTATTCACCAATGGGGACAAGGCTTTTGCACCGCCGAAGAAAAATGCACGACGCATCCACTCTCCAGTCCTCTCGATGGGGCCCCCCGTTTGCCCAGCAGCCCTGCCTAAATCCACTCGAGGATGAGCTCCTCGTGATGCAGATGTATGCTCTCCCAGCACGTGATGCCCCCCCTCAGTCAAACTACTGTAGGCTTCCCCCCCTTATCGGCTCCAGATCTGTCGACCACGCTTCATTCCTCCCGTTTTCCTGTTGCGCACCTGCACAACACAACATAAAAAGGAAAAAAACGATCCCCCCGCCAACGGGGAGAGAGAGAGAGAGAGAGATCCCAAAAAAACTTTTATTTTCAAATTTTTTCCTTCACTCACCCACTCCCCTGACATCCGACACCCCACTTTCCCTCACCCTCTGACAGTCCCACGCTGGTGGCCGACCCCCCATGGAGATTAATGGAGCATGTCCTCTCCGGATCTGACATATGTCAGGGCAACCACCGCCATCAAAAACTTATCCTCCTAAAATTATGCCCCATAAAAAAATGAAAATTGCTCGAAGTCTTGCCCATATCTCTAGATGCACTTCCGATCCAGCAGCCAAAGCTCTTCTCTCTTCTTTTTCCTTGGCACAAGCTCTGAAAGGTGAATGAGAAACTAAAGTACCAACCGATGCCCCCCCCCCCCAAAACATCCAAAAACCTCTTGCAAATCTGAGTCTCATGTCTCAGGTTGTATCCTCATAGGTCCTCGCGTCAAGAACTGCTGCAACTTTCTCTTGCAAATACCTACAATCAATCCTTTTTCCGTGCAAAATACCTACAGCCATATATATGATTTACAAAATGGAAACAAAAAATCAACCATTTGTATGGCTAACATACTCCCCCCCTCTGCTCGCGAAGTCGTCCCCGACGAGCCAAATTGTTTTTGCATCCCTGCAACCCACATCAAGTCATTCAAACATTTCCATAGATTAATTACCTGTCCCATCCTTTTCCTAACAAGGTACCTGCAATCATACACTCAACATTGATTAGTATCAAAATCAATTACATTACTTACCGACCTTGCATACTTTCTTGCATCTTCACTGGCATGTCCACCTGTCTAGAAACTCATCAAAACATTAGACCATTTTTCATCAAATCACAATAACGGTTACAACCAAAATGGAAAGAGCAAACACACATCAGGAAATCACATCACACATCCTCGTCACACATGCAAGCTCGTCACACCCCATATGCATACAAGCAGAAGACATGTCCACATTCCCGATAGCTCATTGGAAAGCTCTTACTGTCTACTTTCTTCCTGTAAATTTTCATAATCATTACATTTGTGAGCTGAGAGCAATACTCTCTGCAAGAAGTGTGTGTTCTCTGTTTTTATCCCTGCTGAAGGTCTCCATTAAACCTCAAACTTGCAGATGTCATATCTCCTTGTGTATGTATCCAAATCATGTGTTCTTTGGCTTGTTAGAAAGCTCTTTAAGTCTACGGGTATTCTCGAAAGTTTCAAAGTCATTAGAGTTGTGAGTTAAGAGCAGTAGTCTCTGCAAGTGATGTGTGTCCTCAGGTTCATCTCTGTTTCAAGGTCTCCATTAAAGCTGCATATTGCAGAGGTCATAGCTCATTGTGTATTTATCCATTTGAGGTGTTCTATATCTTGTTGGAAAGTTCTTCAAGTCTAGTTTATGTGTGTGAAACAGTTTTGGAAAATTCTAAGTGAGTAAAGAGCAATTTGCTCTGCAAGAAAATTGGTCTGTGCATACAAGTTTGTGAAAAAGTCAACTAGGTCCTGTTGGGTTTCACCTACTTCTAGCTGTACTTTGGAGATCAATAAACTCCAACATTGGTATCAGAGCAAGTACTTGGAGGCTTGGAGAAGGTTATCATACCTTGATGAAGAATTTGAAGCTATCAAAGAAGCAGTTCATCATCAACACTACATAAAGGTAGAAGAAGATCGCAAGGAGGCATCTCAAGCAACATCCAAGCAAAGAAAGGTACATGTAGCTCAAGCGTAAGCACCACCTCCTTTACTTGTCAATCCGCGGAGACGTGAGGACCGGTATGAAGACCACGAGCAAGTGAAGGCACAAGTGCGTGAGTGAAAGCACACAAACATGCACACACATGCACACACACGCGCACAAAGTAAGATCAAAGAGAAGAACAATGGAAAGCTTAGATTGCAAAAGAGTTCTCTTACAAAAGTCCTATTCTCTAACAAGCTAACCTCAAAAATGAGCTCTCTAGCTCTTTTTATAGTTTTTTGACTAGTTTTGGCCCTGTCCAGACCTAGTGTCCGGCCTAGTTAAAAATTAGGTTCCAGGGCTTATTTGAGGGCTCAAACGAAGTCTAAAAATTATGAAAATTGGTACGATGGTACTTCTAATACTCCTCAAGCTCGAGGACTCCTCGGCTTGAACAAAATGGAGTTACTAAAAATAGATAATGGTATTTACAATGGTTTCTAGTGATGAAAATCACTATTTTTGTAGGGGATTCTTCTGAAAATTTGACATACACTTCTTGGAGCTCCCTACTTGCTCTCTCTTCTTCTATGTCCACTTCTTTGATGTGCTTCCATGCTTTGTCCTTGACCTTGAGCTTCAACACTCCCCCCCCTCTCGAGTCTGTCGTCCCTGACAGACCCTTGTTGTAGTGATTGTTCCAAGTAGTGCCTTGAGAGGGAGTGTCCCTTCTGTATGAACACAAGTCGTCCGACGTTCTTCATCTATCACTGTGAGTCTTTGCAGGTTGTAGTCTCTTGGTATGTGCTTCTGCCTTGTATTCCAGCATGACTGTGTCGTTGTGAGTCTCCGTTGATGTTTTCTAGATCTTCCAAAGTTGATCTTCATAGTAGTCAAGCCAAGTACTCATAACCCATATTGAGTGATGGGTAAGTGTGTTCGTGCATGGGTTGAAAAAAGTATGTGCCTTGTGCACGGCCTTGTAATGTAGCCCTACGCATGCTTACTTGGAAAATGCATTGGAAGAAGTATGGTGCAAAAATTGTGGGTCGTGAGCTAAGTGCTCAAGGGTATGCTGACGAAGAGGTTTCCTAAACTATCATGGTTATCGTGTTTCCAGAGTAAAGATACTTACCATGGCGAAGGTTGATGGATGTTTGCCTCTTCGTGTGGTACACTCGGCCTTTGGGATGGAACCTTGTTGATGAATGTCCATGTTGATTGTCCACTGATGAGATCTTTTGAGTGGTGGATCCCCTCTCCTCTTTTCAAAGCAACATTTGTCACTAACAATGTGCATTTCTGAGCTTGGGCTCATGCACGTTCACTTCCCTATATTGACACTCAGAGGAATATTGGACACGTGCCGGTTTCTAAGAGATTACCATGCTGATTGACATAGACCATTCACCAGTGCTACTGTTCCATACTGGTTCAGGAAATACTGAGAATTGAATTGCTTTATATTCCTTGGCAAGCAACATCGGATAACTACACCAAGCTGTGTTTCACATATACTCTTTAGCTCACCATATGCAGGAGTCTTCTCCTCTAGAACTACCTTTTGCAGATATCTCCTTGGATGCTCTGGTACATGAAGTAGTTAAGCATCACGCAAGTTGCGGACCTTCAAGCTCTTCATTCCTACCATGGTAAGAGAAAGTCATAGCTGTAGATGCCATGTTCATGCCAAATGCTTGTCCTCTACCAGATGAGGCAGCAATAATCTCACTGCTGGCCGAGACACACTGGGAACAAGCTCTCTCCCACTTCTTGCTCTTTTTTTTTTTTTTTTTTTTTTTTTTTTTTTTTTTTGAGGAACAGGATATCACAAAACAAGAACACAAAAGTTAGTATCAATAGAAATGTTCGACATATGTCACTGTGCTCTTGTGCATGGGATTCTCAAGTGTGTCTATGCACGGCCGTGTAATGTGGCCCTATGTTAATGCATACTTTGGAAATGCATGACCTAAATGGTGCAAAAGACAGGGTTGTGCAAGGAGCACATGGTTGTTGCTCGTTCGAGGCTTTCGATGTTATTTGTGGAGGTTGATGCCGGCCTTAGTGGAGGTATCCATTGAGTCTCGAACTGATGTAATCCTCCTTATTGGAGTCCATTTTAGAACATCATTTGGCACTGTAGAGGTCACTTCAGGCGTCTTTCTCTTTGGATGCTTTCTGAACTGTGGTATCCAGTGTGGTTGATGCTTTGGTTCGGTGGAGGCTACTTGCACTTTTGGCGTCCAAACCCATATCCTTTTTGCATGTCTTCCTACTAATGTTGAAGAGCTGATTTGATCTTCCTTTGGTCTCTGTACGTGGTTCTTACCCTTTTCTCTTTTTGGCCTCTTTGTTGAAACCTTTTGCATGTGGGAGAACAAAGGTTGTTGTGGGTGTAGGATCTTCTTAGGTACCCACATCTGTAATTGCCCTTGTTGAGCTGCAGCTAACTTCTTAGGCACCCAAACTTGTTGGATATCTTGTGACGGAGCTTGTCTGAGCTGCTTCCTTCGTCTTCTGGCTTGGTTAGTGTGCATGGATGGGATTTGTGGGGGTAAGGCTGGTGGTTGCTCTCCTTTGCGTACCCAGATCTGCTTCATGCCCGGAACCGCTTTTTTATCGAATGGTGTCTTTCTATTTGATGTAGCAGTTGTCGTGAACGGTTGTGTTTGCTTGTGTGGTGGGCTCACTACTGTGGCTACTTGAGTCTTTGGAGAAGAAGAAAGATCCACCCGCCTTCGAACCTGGTCTTCCACGATTGACTCCTTCTGCATCATAGAGCTTTGGACACATACAACATCTTCTTTCATATGATTAGTCTTGGAAGAACTAAGAGAGTGTGTGGTGCCATGATCTAGGAGCATGCAGTTCTCTAATTCTAATGTAATGCATTGTTCATGTACCCAAACTTGAAGAATTTGACTTCTTAGGTTTAAGTTAACTGCATGGTCATAGATCCAATCTTGACCCAAGACAAGTGGTTCTGTAAGGTTCTCATCTTGACATACTAGCGCTTTGACTTTCATTGGAACATCTTGAAGGTAGATGGGAAGTTCCACCTCGCCCAAACAAGGGGTTTCCACACCTCCCAATCCTATGAGATAAGCTTCTATGGGATTGATGTTCAACCCCAAGTCTTGGCAGTAGGAAAGTTTAACTGCACTACTTGCTGCACCTGAGTCAATCAATGCTTTCACCGTCCTTGCACCCTTCCCTTGTCCTATCTCTATGGTCGCAAAGGGTCTTCGGTCAATGACCTGAGAAGTCGCAATGCCTGACTTTTGACACATATCCATGTGATATTTTGGGGCTTTTGAGTTGACATCTAGGCCTAATCGCCTTAACTTATTTTGCCTAATACGCTCTCTGGCCTCTTCCTGTGCTTCTTCTCTCACTCTTAACTCTTCTTCTTTTCGCTTCTTCGCAGTGTTGAGTCTCATTAGCATATCCTCAGTAAGAGGTTCTTGATATAGCTTGACTCTACAGCCACTAATATAGTTTGGCAAGATATCTCCTTCTAGAGTGGCCAACTGAACTGCACCACTAGTGGAAATTCTATTAATGATCATGGGTCCATAACCTCTTTTTTCCAACTTACGGGCATGTTGTTTTAGTGTGTATACCAACACTAGATCTCCCTCTTTCAATCCCTTATCCTTGATGTGTGCATCAAAGTATGCCTTTTGCCTCTTCTTTGCAGCGTAGATGCCTGCTGCCGCTCGTAGCCTCGTTTCACCCAAGCGTTCGAGATCAAAGATCCTAGAGGACAATTCATGCCCATTCCACTCATACTCTTGTGCTACTTTTAAGGCAGGGATTAAGAAATCTAATGGTAGCACAGCATTCTGTCCGAAGACCATCTGAAATGGGGTGGCGTTGAGTACCGTTTTGTAGGCAACTCGATAAGCCCAAACAGCATGATGAAGTTGTTTGTCCCAATCAGAGCGTTTATTATTCACCAGTTTTGTCAATACGTTACAGAGGATCTTATTGGTACTCTCGGCTTGTCCGTTGGCTTGTGGATGATAGGGGGCGGATTTCTTATGTATCACCAAGAATTCTTGGAGAAGATTTTCAATGACTTCATTCAAGAAGTGTGTGCCTCTATCGCTCACCAACTCTATTGGTAGTCCATATCTCGTGAACACATTCTCGAATAAGAACTTAGCCGTAGTCTGAGCATCATTCTTTGTTGTGGCTTTGACTTCTACCCACTTTGTAAGGTAATCTGTGGCTACAATGATGTACTCTGCATGGGAGTTTCTAGCTGGGGGGTTAATAGGACCTATGAAGTCTATGCCCCACTTCGAAAATGCACGTCCTCCCATCATTGGCCTCAAGGGCATCTCGTCTTTTCTCACTGGATATTGTGCACGTTGGCATGTGTCACATTTCTTCACATAGGTATGTGCATCCATATGAAGAGTGGGCCACCAAAGTCCTGAGAATAGAATGGTCTTGATCACTCGGTCAGGACCAAAATGTCCACCTGCAACACTGCTGTGTGCAGTTTCTAAGACTTTCAAATAATCTGATTCGTGAACGCACAGTCTTAAGTAACCATCCTTGCCTCTTCGGTATAGGTTGTCTCCTACTAGGGCATAGCCTTGAGCCTCTTGCTCCATGCTTCTTCTTCTTGCTAGACTAGCCTCTTTGGGTAATTTTCCCGATCTCATAAACTCTACCAATGGAGCACTCCAATCTGGAATTAATGACACTTGATAAAGGGTCGCATGCTCCACTGGTGGTCTCTCTCTGCACCTTGGACAATTCTTAATCCACTCATGTATTTCTTTGTCCATGCTAGGCCAATACACTCCTAAACGTTTCAAATTCTGCAATGTTCGTTGTTTAGAATAGTGATTTCCTAGCAATCCCTCATGAGCTTGCTGTAACCAACTACTATGTTCATCATCCTCGACACAACAAGCTAATACGCCGTCCGTATCTTGTTTGTACATGCTTCCTGCTAATATGTGATATTTTTGTGATTTTACAATTTCTTCTTGTGATGTTTTCACATTCTTATTTGCAGGGCCAAAGGTTAGGACTGGTACCAACTTATTTGCCCATTTAGGAACAACTTCTAAATTGAACAGATAAGCATCAGGTAGTTCATCAGACACTCCTTGTGGTGACTCTCCTGAAGTAATGCGAGAAAGGTGATCTGCCCGAAGGTGGGTTCTACCTTTCCTGACAACAACTTCAAAGTCGTACTCCATTAGTAAGAGGAACCATCTTACTAAGCGTCCAGTATTGCAAGGTTTATTGACCAAATATAACAAAGCTTGATGATCAGTGAAGAACTTGAACTTGTTGGCCAATAAATAGTGTCTAAACTTCTTTACAGCATATACCATGCCTAACCCTTCTCGCTCGGTTGTGGTATAATTTCTTTCGGCTGGGTTTAGTTGTCTACTAGCATATGCTATGGGCAAATCTAAATTCCCTTCACCTGTGGGTTGTGCCAGCACACATCCTATGGCATGATTGGATGCATCCACATGGACATGGAATGGTTTATTCCAATCAGGAGTGGTCAGTATTGGTGCTGTGCACAAACGTTTCTTCAGTTCATTGAAAGAATTCTCGCATTCGTCGTTCCACTCAAAATTAGACAACAAGGCATAAAGGGGTCTAGCTATGATCGCGTACATGTGGATAAACCTACGGTAATATCCACAATGGCCCATAAAGGCTTGTACCTCTTTAACATTCCTTGGCCTTGGCAGCTCCGCTATGGCTCGTACCTTATCTTCATCCGTTGAGATTCCATTCTTAGAAACAATATGACCGAGGATTTTACCTTGACGCACCATGAACACACACTTTTCTGGGTTCAGACACACTCGATATTCTCTACACTTGTTGAAGATTTGTCTGAGTTCAGGGATGTGAACCCGTCTTTCTTGGGAATGAGCACATAAATCATCCACATACACTTCTAAGCTCTTTCGCAAGAACTCTTTGAAGACATGACACATGAGCCTTTGGAATGTTGCAGGTGCATTGGTGAGCCCAAATGGCATCACCCGAAATGCAAAGATTCCCCACTCTGTAGCAAAAGCTGTTTTGTGCTGATCTTCTGGGGCAATGGCTACTTGATTGTAACCTGAAAATCCATCAAGGAAGCTATAAACTTCCTTGCCTGCAACACGCTCCAAAAGGTGTTCTGTGATTGGAAGTGGATAACTATCTCTAATCGTAGCGGCATTAACTTTTTTAAGGTTAATACACACTCGCAACTTCCCGTTCTTCTTGGGTACCACAACAATGGGGGACACCCATTCGGTATGCTCAATCTCATAGATGAATCCAGCCTCAATCAACCTATCAATTTCTTCTTTGATTTTGGCTGCATAGGTATCATTATATGTGTAGGGCTTCTGTTTGGTGGGCTTAGCATCAGCAGTCATGGGGATAGTATGAGAGCAAATTCTTGGATCTACCCCTTTCAAGTCTCTATAGTGCCATGCAAACACATCCCTATATTCCCTTAATAGAGCTATGAGCTCCATTTCTTCTCTTGCACTTAGATCATCTCCTATATATGTGCATCTCTCTTCGTTCTCTTCAATGGTCACTACAACCTTCTTGGTCTTTTCTTTATTATCATATGATTCTCCTATGATGGCCTCTCTCTTAGGCATTCGTACCAGAATTTTGCGGTCGTCAACTTCATATTTCTTGAAGTTTTCTGGTACTTCAAACAATGATTCCTCCTTTTCTTGTTTCACTGCTTTTCTTTTCTTTTTCTTTTGACTACTCTCACTTCCATCCTTTGAGTTTACTGTTTTAATACTTGTGAGAGGTTCTTCTTCTTTCTGGGTGAACACTCCTATATCTTCTAGATAGTGCTGCTCTGAGTTAAAGCAACTATCCATCACAATAGACTCCAAATCATCGTCATTCTCTTCTTCTTCTATGACATCACTAGGGTCACATTCTTCTAGCAGGGGTTGACACATGAACACTGAGATATCATAACCCTCCTCATCACAATGAGGTGTCCATTGTTCCTCATTGACAGCAATGTCCATGGTGGCTAAGATTTCTGGCCAGCCATGAGGCTCAAACTCCTCATCTGGAAAGATCATCGGTGTGTAGGCTGGGTCCCTAACTGGTCTATCTCCTAGCGAAGTTCCTTCTTCTCTTGCCTTTAAACGTTTTTCCTCTTCCTTTGCGACCTTGCACATCCACAAATGAGTATCTTCATGCAGCCATGATGGATCAGGTGAACTTTCAGAATGCACAGAGATGGAATCTTCTTTCGCTTTGTGGATAGAATTCCACTGTAGGGGTGGTACATCTCTGAAGGTGTAATCCTTCAAATTGACCTTCGTGGTGACCCCTAAGTGCTGTAAGTACAAGGAGTTAGTTCCCCAATCCTGTACTATTTGCAATTGTCGTAGGAAGGGTCTTCCTAGGATCATCTCAAAGACATTATTTTTCTCAAAGTCACATATAGCAAATGTGTGCTCAAACTCTACACCACAAGTGGTTAGAGTGATCCCTTCTAGCAATCCTAGAGGTCTTTCAAAATGACCATCAGCCATTTGAAGCTTCATTCTAGTTGGTCTTAATGTGGGCTTGCCCCATTGCTTCCACAAGGAGGTGGTCGCAATAGCAACACCAGCACCTGAATCTATGATTGCTTTGGTTGTGTAACCTTGGTAGGTGATTGGAAGATAAGTATTACCTTCTTCACCCTCACACATGTCCCCTATTTTGTCTAGAGGTATCTCTGGTACCCTTTGCTTAGAGCCTGCTTTTGGCATATTGGACTCAAGTTCTGGGACCTGATCCTTCACATGATTCCATAACTCAGGTTTTGCTTTGAGTAACTCTTCTACAGTGAGATGACACTGAACCTTAGTGTTCTTCACGACATCCGTGTTCCTTGGAACAACTGAGTCTTCATTTCTTACTAGTATTGTGGGAGCTCTAATCTGGAGTGATTCAGATTCCCATGGGCCTGGAAATTGAGGCAGTTCTTCTAAGGTATTAGATTCAAAATCTAACCTTTCGTCCTCTTGCTGTTCTGCTTCATCTTCATAAATAGATGGGATGTCTTGGGGAAATTGATCATGAAGATCATCAATCTCAGGAATAGGAGGGGAATTACCCTTCTCCTTGGCCCATTTCTCTTCTTGTATTTCCCGCAAGAATTCTTGAGAGTACTGTTGAATTGAAGGAGGTATTCCTGGATCCGTGGAATTAGGAACATAAGCTCCCATTGGTGGTGAGCTTCCTCTTTCAATAACTGGTTGAGCCTGAGGAGGTAAAGAAACTAGTGGTTTGTTTACCAACTGCTCTAATCTTTCTAGTAAGCCCTGGAAATGCAAATCTGATTTGATAGAGTTTGTCTGATTGAACTTTTGACTAGTCTCAAGTATGGCTTGAGCTTGTTCTACCATTTTCATGCACATTTTCATCCGTTCAATCTCTAAATCTGCTCTAGGATAACTCTTGTCTAGGTTTGCCGCTGTAGGCCCTTCTTGAAGTCGAGCCTGGTAGGCCTTGAACATCATGTCCAAGCCTTCTGGGGTTGGATCTGCAGACCCTGGTTGCGGTCTATTTACAATGGGTGATGGGGTGGGATGAGGTGGAGTGGATGGAGTTTCGGCATGCGAGGGGCTTTGAGATGCAATGTCTTCTATTTTTGTTTTCGCTTCTTTTAAGCCTTCTTCTAGTTCCGATAACTTTTTATTCCACTTGCGATTGGCCTTCTCTCTGGTATCCTTCCATGTTCTTGTTTTCCTCTTACTAGGCTCTCCCGATTCACTCGGCTCTGATTGTTCTACTGGTTTATCCTGTTTTAAGGCTTGTGCTCTAGTGACAGCTTGTATAGGAGCCACATTGCTACTACTTGAACTTGGATCTGCCACTAAGCCTACCACATTAATGGGTGTAATCTTGGGTGCACTAGAGGGGTTTCTTGGACAATCTCTGGGGAGATGGTCTTTGCCACAATCAGGACAAAAAGCCTGTATTGTGATAGCCTGTCCTCGACTCGGAGATGGTGGGTGGGGACAGTCACGAATGAAATGGTCACCATGACATCTGAAACAAGATCCTCTAGGGGCTTGTGGTCTCATTTGTCTCAACTGGGGCCTAGGGTTAGGATTTGTGTACATGACATTGGAGTATTCTGGCTCCCAATTTTGCTCCATAGGCGGTGCCTCATATTGATACGAGTAAATCTCACTATGTTCAGGTGACTCTGTGTAATAAGCATGTGGACTACCTTCATGGGAGTAGTCTGAACTATGAGCATGAGAGTCATTATCTGGTATCAACGGGGTTAGTGGCACCAAAGCTCTATTTGGATTTTCCTCTCCCACAGCATATTTGACTGGAATCACGTTGGCTGGAGCTGGTGGTTGGTTTCCCAAGACAGGTTGTGGCCTATATGGTGCCTGATATTGCTGTTGTGGTCTGTAATATGGCTGTTGGTATTGATTCTGATACCTACCTTGTGGGTAAGGTTGCTGATAATTTTGTCTAACAGCCTGCCTATTGTAGGGACAATCTTGAGCCGTGTGGTTTGTGTATTTTCTCTCAATAGTGCAATATGGAGCATTCCTTTCTCTAATGTTTTGGTTTTGCATTGGGCATACGTTAGCCATGTGGTCACCTCCGCAAGTATAGCACCGATTCAATGAAGTGACTCTCTGTGTTTGTTTATTTTGGACTCCCAGCTTCTTTGCAACTTGCTCAGCTATCTCTTCTATTTCTGTGGAGGTCTTTGAAGTATGACTAGTAGAACTATCCGAATCTTTGTAGAGTTTGGACAATCCTAACTCCTCACCCAAGTTATCTTCTATGTCTATGCACGTCCGCACACACTCTTCTATGGATCTAGGATCTTTCAAGTATACATAGGATCTTAACTTTGTGCTCAATAAGCCATCTAAAAACAAAGCCACTTGTTTGGCTGGTGTGGGTAGCTCTGGAGCAGGGCATCTTTCTAGGTACTGTCTGAACCTTCTACCTGCTAGTCGCACTGTTTCTTGGGGTGTCTGCTTGAAACTATGGATCAGGGACGATGTGTTATGCCTGATACCACTCTTGGAAAATTCTACAATGAATTCGTCTAGCAGTTGACCTATATCGCGATAGCTGCTTCTACTCAATGGTTGAAACCAAGCTAAGGCAGGGCCTTTAAGGGTCAAACCAAATGCCTCGTACTGGGTGAACCAGTCCTCAATTTGTTCGGCTCTCAGCACTTGTTTGTACTCGGCCACATGATCATAAGGATCCCCTGTCCCATCGAAATAGTTCTTCATTGCCTTGATCACGTGACTGGGTTTAAGGGTTCTTGGGTACTCCCGGGGTCTAAGCAATGGAAAATCCTGTTCATCTCTTTGTTGCCTATGTGCTTGATGTCTCTCTCTTTCAGGTCTTTCATTTTCAAATCCTGACCTATTCCTGCCCACGGTGTGTGCAAAACTTACCTCAGGTCTCTCTCTAGTTCTTTCTCTCTGGGCTTCATGAGCCTGGGATGATCCTACCCCTTGGAGGCCATGGGAAACATTGGATCTTGGTGGGGGGAAAATCATTTCATTCTTCCAAGTATATGCATGTCTATCATGTTCTGTTACCAAGAAAATTTTCTCTGATGTGTTATCCAGGTAGACAACTTTGCTTGGTATCTCAGGATCTTTGAATTCATAGATGATAACTATGCCCAATTGGCTAGGTTGATCTGGCTTGAACCTCCAAAAGGCTTCCTCTGTTTCTCTATTCAAAAATAGTTCTATGCTTTTGTTGTCTTGAGGGATCCAGTCCGGAGTGATCACTCGGGTCAAAACTGACTTGCCTCTAGGAGTCTGGGGTCCTTGTCCTATATTTCCTTGTTCTAGGTCTCCTATCTCATTCTCATGAATGATATTTCCAAACTCATCGGTCCTATCTGGTTGGCTGGTAACCACATACATGGTTCCTTCCTTATCAATGTATGAACCCTCTTCGAACTTGACCACCGGGTGTTCAAGTCCAAAGGATTGATCTGGATTTTTGAGTTGGACCACTGATCGCCTCAGACCATCCTCATAGATGCGAGCACCTAATTGGTTGGTCCGAATATATTCCAACTGTGTCTTATAGGGACCTTCCGGTGTTTGTAGATGGGCAGTCCCTGAGCCACCTGCAGGTTTTCCCATACTAAACGACATTTCTGAATCACTTGTGTCTGATCTGAGTAAAAGATGACCACTTAGTTGTTGTGCCCAAGACTTGGATGTATGGTTGACACTAGCCTCAGAAGATCTAATGCTTTGTTTATCCTTGCCTAAGTGTCTACCAGATCTCAGGTTCATAAGCTTTAGTCAAGAGTCCAAAATTTCCCTTTGGTATGGTTCAAAATTTTTTGGAGTCCCCTTGGTTCCCTAGTCCCACCTGAGGGTCAACTTCAAATTATCCTATCTCAAAATCAACGCATTATTCTTGAAAAAAACAGTTGAGATCGTGTAGGATTTGAAACGAGCTTTCCAACAAGCTATAGAGCTCAAAAAATGGACTTTGGATGAGAAAGTTATGTCAAATCAGGCTCCTGGGGGTCAAAACAGGCAAACAGGACCTTTGGAGAAAATCGCGATTTTGTGAACTTTCTGAAAATCGCGATGCTGTGAAGTCAAAAAAATCGCGATGTTGAGCACAAAATCGTGTTTTTGAAAATCGCGATGTTGTGCAGAAAATCGTGATTTGAAAATCGCGATTTTGATCACAAAATCGTGTTTCTGAAAATCGCGATGTTGTGCAGAAAATCGTGATTTGAAAATCGCGATTTTGATCACAAAATCGTGTTTCTGAAAATCGCGATGTTGGTCACAAAATCGTGTTTCAGAGAATCGCGATGTTGATCACAAAATCGTGTTTTTGACTGAAAATCGTGTTTTCTCAAAATCGTGTTTTTGACTTGAAAATCGCGATTTTGTCCCACAGAATCGTGTTTTTCTCAAAATCGTATTTTTGGCTGAAAATCGTGATTTGAAAATCGCGATTTTGATCACAAAATCGTGTTTCTGAAAATCGCGATGTTGTGCAGAAAATCGTGATTTGAAAATCGCGATTTTGATCACAAAATCGTGTTTCTGAAAATCGCGATGTTGTTCACAAAATCGTGTTTTTGACTGAAAATCGTGTTTTCTCAGAATCGTGTTTTTGACATGAAAATCGCAATTTTGAGCAGAAAATCGTGAATTGAAAATCGCGATTTTGAGCAAAAATTCGTGTTTTCTCAAAATCGTGTTTTTGACTTGAAAATCGCGATTTTGTCCCACAGAATCGTGTTTTTCTCAAAATCGTATTTTTGGCTGAAAATCGTGATTTGTGAGAATCGCGATTTTGAGCAGAAAGTCGTGTTTTTCACCAAATCGTGTTTTTTGCTGAAAATCGTGATTGGTGAGAATCGCGATTTTGAGCAGAGAATCGTGTTTTTCAGAAAATCGTATTTTCACAGAATCGCCTTTTCACAAAATCGTGTTTTTGCTGAAAATCGTGATTGGTGAGAATCGCGATTTTGAGCAGAGAATCGTGTTTTTTTTTGAGAAAAACACAGAATCGCGATTTTTTTCAACCAACTTTTAGGCGGGAAAACTGAAAATCGTGATTTTTCAAAAAATTTTGAATTTTCACAGAATCGCGATTTTCATCACAGAATCGCGTTTTTTGGCGGGAAATTCAAATTTCTGAGCGCCGGCTATGGCGAGCTCCGTATGAGCAGAAAATCATGAAAAAAATACAGCGCTTGCTCTCCCTTGCACCTCCTAACTCCTTCCCACACAATCATGCATGAAAAATGGTATGAAGATGGTGAAAATGCACTAAAAAACAAGAATTTTCTATGAAGAAGAAGATGGAAGAAGGTGGAGATGATGATGATGATGAAGATGAAGAGGAAAAAACAGAAAATGAACTGAAATGACAGTTTTTTTACCTTCCAACGTCGCAAATCTACGATCTTACCATCACAACGCTCGTCCTCGAAGCTCTCTCCCCGGCAACGGCGCCAAAATTTGGTGTAGCTCAAGCGTAAGCACCACCTCCTTTACTTGTCAATCCGCGGAGACGTGAGGACCGGTATGAAGACCACGAGCAAGTGAAGGCACAAGTGCGTGAGTGAAAGCACACAAACATGCACACACATGCACACACACGCGCACAAAGTAAGATCAAAGAGAAGAACAATGGAAAGCTTAGATTGCAAAAGAGTTCTCTTACAAAAGTCCTATTCTCTAACAAGCTAACCTCAAAAATGAGCTCTCTAGCTCTTTTTATAGTTTTTTGACTAGTTTTGGCCCTGTCCAGACCTAGTGTCCGGCCTAGTTAAAAATTAGGTTCCAGGGCTTATTTGAGGGCTCAAACGAAGTCTAAAAATTATGAAAATTGGTACGATGGTACTTCTAATACTCCTCAAGCTCGAGGACTCCTCGGCTTGAACAAAATGGAGTTACTAAAAATAGATAATGGTATTTACAATGGTTTCTAGTGATGAAAATCACTATTTTTGTAGGGGATTCTTCTGAAAATTTGACATACACTTCTTGGAGCTCCCTACTTGCTCTCTCTTCTTCTATGTCCACTTCTTTGATGTGCTTCCATGCTTTGTCCTTGACCTTGAGCTTCAACAGTACACATACCTCATTTACAAGGTAAATATTATATTTCTTCTCATCACACACATTGGAAAGAAGGCTTAAAGGAGGAAGCTTAGCATTTGTATTATGGGAGACCAACATGCACAAATAGAGAAGCTTGATAAGACCAATTATCAAGCATGGAAGTTTAGAATCACAGCATACTTGCAACGTAGAGGCTTGTATGGTTTGATTGACGGCACAGATATCAAACCCACATTACCAGAGGACCCAAATCAGCAACAATTGAGGGAGTTTAGACTTTGGAATGAGAGAGACAAAAGGGTTATATTCATTTTATCACAAAATATTCAAGATTCAATGGTAGGACACATACAAGATCTAGACACAAGTAGAGATGTTTGGCTTGCATTGGAAAGGTTGTATGCTACAGGTACAAGAGCAAGGAAGATTCAACTCAAAAATGAGTTGAATAACATAAAGAAAGATACAAGGACATCGGTCAATGATTACATATTGAAAGTAAAAGAGATTGCAGATCAACTAGGATCAATTCAAGCTCATGTGGAGGACGACGACTTGGTTGCACATACTCTCAACGGACTCAAAGATGATGAGAGATGGAAACCCTTCATTACTTCAGTTTATGTCAGAGGAGAATTACCAGATTTTGATCAACTTATTGCCCTCATGGTCATGGAGGAGATGAATCTAAATGACTCTACTTCAAATAAAAAAGGATCTCAAGGACAAGCTCTTTATGTAGGATCATCAAGAGGTGGAAACAGAGGAAGAAGAGGTTCAAATAGAGGTCAAGGAAGAAGGAGTGATGATCAAGGGACTTCAAGTGGCTTCTTCAATGCAAGAGGAAGAGGAAGATCAAGCGCTAGAGGTACGAGAGGCAACTACAACTACAATCAAAGACAAAGGAGTGAACATAACAACAATTGCTATATATGTGGAAGGTATGGACACTATGCCAAAGATTGTTATCAAAATGAAAATAATCAAGGTGGTAATCGAAGAGGAGGCTATTCAAGAAGAGGTAAACAACAAGGAAATTATGCAGTTGAAGGTAAAAGTGATGATTATGATTCTCTTCTTATGATGAATGTAGAAACTAAGATGAATTGCAATAGTGATGTATGGTATGTAGATAGTGGTTGTTCTAACCATATGTCACATGATGCTTCATGGTTTTCTAATATGCATAATCCTTCATGTAAAGGTCATGTTGAAACAGGAGATGATACAACACATAAGATTATGCAGGTTGGAGATGTTGTCATGCAGGATAAGAGCAAGACAAATTGCTTGAAGGATGTACTTTATGTGTCAACGATCACTAAGACTTTGATGTCAGTTGGTCAAATGGTAGAAAAAGGTTTGCAAATAAGATTTAATCATGCAGGTTGCTTCATTGAGGATCCAAAGCAAAGGAGGTTAATTGCTAGAGGTCAAAAACAAGGTAGATTGTTTACATTCAAGGTAAACCCAAATCATACAAACTATTTCTCTTATGGTATGCATCGAATAGCAGAGCTTGATCTATGGCACAAAAGGATTGGACACATGAATGTACACAAGTTAAAGGAGCTATCAAAGAAGAGGATTGTTGAAGGATTACCTAATCTTACTAAACAACATATGGTGCATCTTTGTGAAGCATGTCAAATGGGTAAGCAGAGTAGACAACCTTTCAAGCATTCAAGCTATGTAAGTGATGGTTTGCTAGATCTCATACATACAGATGTGTGGGGACCTACTAAAGAGGCATCCTTGGTTGGTAATAAGTACTATGTATCATTCATTGATGATCATAGTAGAATGACATTTGTGTATTTCATTAAACATAAGAGTGAGGTCTTTGATTGTTTCAAGAAGTTTAAATCATATGTCGAAAAGCAAACAGGAAGGTATATTAAGAAGCTAAGATCTGATGGAGGGGGAGAGTATTTCTCTCAAGCTTTTACTGATTTTTTGTATGATGAAGGTATCAAAAGAGAAGTTACATGCAGGTATACTCCACAAAAAAATGGAGTCGCAAAAAGAAGAAACAGAATCATAGCAGAAGCATCTAGAAGCATGCTTAATGATATGTGTTTGCCTAATTATTTTTGGGCTGAAGCTGTTAGCACAAGTGTTTACATTATGAATAGAGTTCCGACTGCTGGAGTTCATCATTTGACACCATATGAGGTATGGCATGGAAGGAAACCAAGTGTAAGTCATTTGAAAGTATTTGGTTGTGTCTGTTATGTACATGTACCTAGTGAGGTGAGATCTAAACTTGATGCGAAATCAGAAAAATGTATATTTATTGGTTATGCAGATACTCAAAGAGGATATAGATGCTATAATCCTCATACCAATAAGGTTGTTGTGTCAAGAGATATAAACTTTGATGAATTACTTTCATGGTATGCAGATAAGAATTGTTTGCAGGTCATGGATGAAAATGAAGAAGGTGTGGTTGAAGGAGATGAATGCATAGTTCAGCCATCAGGAAGTTTAAATGATGAAAGGAGTGGTTTAGATGAAGAAAGAGGATCACCTTTCAATGGAAGATTAAGGCAAGAGTCACCTCCAAGTGTTAAAACTAAAGGTAAACTCAAACTTGTTGAAGTTAATGATGAAGGAGAGGAAATTAGTGATGTATGTGAGTATGGAGAATCATCAAAGGTTCCTAATAAGAAAGGAAGAGCATCTACATTGGAGGTAAGAAGAACTTCAAGAGTGAGTAAGCAACCTCAAAGGTATACTTATGAATCTTTCATGAATACTCATTATGCTTTTATGACAAAAGTTGAGCAGGAAAATGAACCCACATGTTATGATGAGGCCAAAGGAGATGAAAAGTGGGAGAAAGCAATGAGAGAAGAAATGGAAGCACTACAGGATAACAAGACTTGGAATTTAGTTCCAAGTATACCAAAACAAAAGGTAATTGGTTGCAAGTGGGTTTTTTAAGATTAAAAGAAATAGTGATGGTAGTGTGTCTAGATATAAGGCTAGACTTATAGCAAAAGGATATAATCAAACTCAAGGTGTGGACTATGAGGAAACATTTAGTCCAGTAGCAAACATGGCAACGGTGAGAACTTTGTTAGCTTTAGTTGCAAGTAAAAGGTGGAATATATATCAACTCGATATAAAGAATGCCTTTCTTAATGGTGAGTTAAATGAAGAAGTGTATATGTCACAACCAGATGGTTATGTGGATGCAAAATGTCCTAATCATGTATGCAGGTTAAAGAAGGCATTGTATGGTCTTAAGCAGGCACCAAGGGCATGGAAGGCAAGGTTGGTAAAGTATCTTATGCTGCAAGGATACACAGCGAGTCATGCTGATCCTTCACTTTATGTAAAACATGTAGATGGCATGTGTGTCTATGTATGCATTTATGTGGATGACTTGTTGATTACAGGGAATGATGCAAAAGCAATGGATGAGATAAAAGGTAATTTGGGAAAGGAATTTAAAATTTCAGATCTTGGTTTGCTCATATACTTTCTTGGGATTGAAATTGTGTATAGCGATGAAGGTATGTGGTTGATACAAAGAAAGTATATATGTGATATGCTGAAAAGGTTTGGTATGCAGGAATGTAAATTTGTTTCTACTCCAATGGAATGTAATGTAAAGCTGAGTGCAAAGGAAGGTGATGAGTTGCATGATATGAATGTATATAGATCCATGGTAGGATCTTTGATTTATGCAACAAAAACTAGACCTGATATATGCTATGCAGTGGGAGTATTGTCACAGTTTATGCATGAACCTAGAGTACCTCATATGCATGCAGCAAAAAGAGTGCTTAGGTATTTGAAAGGTACAATGAACGAAGGATTATTTTATAGTCATGATACTGATCTAACTCTTAAAGTCTTTAGTGATGAAGATTGGGCTGGAAGCAAAGATGACAGAAGATCCACAAGTGGATATGTGGTAATAGCAGGAAACAAGACATTAACATGGAGTTCAAAGAAACAGCCTACAGTTGCTTTATCTTCTACAGAGGCTGAGTATAGAGGTTTAGCATTGGCTACTACTGAGGTTATGTGGTTTAAAAAGTTGTTTCATGACTTGAATGTGCAGGTTGATGTACCACTGATATATGGGGATAACTTGAGAAGCATTCATATGACCTCAAATCCTATTTTTCATGCTAGAACAAAGCATATAGAGGTTCACTATCATTATGTTCGAGAGAAGGCCATGAACAATGAAGTGCAAGTTTATTTTGTTGGAACAAAGGATCAAGTTGGAGATATCTTCACCAAATCCTTGGATGGACCAAAGCTTCAAAGATTCAACTATATTCTTGGCATGAAGGAAATACCCTTTGAAACTTGAGGGGGAGAATGTTGCGAACATTTGTTTTATGTAGGGTACAAGTTTCAAATTATGTAAATACCTTTGGGAAGTCTTCAAATACTTCAAGAAGGCTCATATTATTCATAAAATGTAGCAAAAATACCACGTGAGTTCTAGAACATGGTGAGTCAAATTAGTGAGTCACAAAGGAGCTTCAGTGGTGTCCTAGTGGAAGGTCGATGTGGCTAGTTCTCAAAGTCCATCAATACTTTGCTTATTTGAGCGCTTGAGTCATGTAATACCTCCATCCAAGTGTCTACCACGAATTTAGATGTATTAGGAAGGTTTTAGATTACTTTCCCATGCTATAAAAAGAGGAGAAAAGTCGTGATCTTGTGGGATGTCCAAGAGAGTCATATGTGTATCTCTACACTGCTGTAGTTTTGTATGCAGAGATTGCAGAGCTTGTATCTCCCTCATTATATATCCAAATTACATGTTTGATAGCTCATTGGAAAGCTCTTACTGTCTACTTTCTTCCTGTAAATTTTCATAATCCTTGGAGTTGTGAGCTGAGAGAAATACTCTCTGCAAGTAGTGTGTGTTCTCTGTTTCTAATCCCTGCTGAAGATCTCCATTAAACCTTAAACTTGCAGAGGTCATATCGCCTTGTGTATGTATCCAAATCATGTGTTCTTTGGCTTGTTAGAAAGCTCTTTAAGTCTACTTGTATTTTGGAAAGTTTCAAAGTCATTGGAGTTGTGAGTTAAGAGCAGTAGTCTCTACAAGTGATGTGTGTCCTCAGGTTCATCTCTGTTTCAAGGTCTCCATTAAAGCTGCATATTGCAGAGGTCATAGCTCATTTTGTGTTTATCCATTTGAGGTGTTCTATATCTTGTTGGAAAGCTCTTAGAGTCTAGTTTATGTGTGTGAAACAGTTTTGGAAAATTCTAAGTGAGTAAGATGCAATTTGCTCTGCAAGAAAATTCGTCTGTGCATACAAGTTTGTGAAAAAGTCAACTAGCACCTGTTGGGTTTCACCTACTTCTAGCTGTACTTTGGAGTTCGATAAACTCCAACATAGACAAACATGCTCAATCTGGGTCGACGGGCTGTGCCGCACGATTGGGACACCGAGCATACTCGTGGCACTACTCTATGAGGAGTGCCAAGCCAACTCCCCAGCAGGATCGCCAAAATGTTAGGCTTTTATGGAGCCATAGAAAAGGTGTTTTCCCACAACTACAATGCTTAGGTTTTTACCTTTAGGCAAAGTTTTCTCGCCCTAGACTCCCTATCATACACAAATGCGCTCGTTTCACGGATCCACTTCCCTTCCTCTTCTTCACTCTCACTTCCTTACGAGACTCTTGCTAACTCTCACAAATCCCCTACTTGCGAGTCACTCTCAACTCACCTTCAATTTCAGCTCCAACTCCTACCCAAGCCTGCGCACTCAAACACTCACACGTTCACCAGCCCCTTCTCATATACTTACACACCTCTTAGTTTCATATGTATCCACATGGTCAAACACACATATACATTCAACAACACTCTCCTCTACAACCCCCTTCTCCTTCTTTCTTGTGAAAATTCTCTCTCCCTAGCTCTCTCCCACGACCTAAGTTGTTCTCTACTCACTCTCACCTATCACTTCACTCTCCTTCTTACTCTCACTCTTTCTCCACATACACACACACTCACTCACACATACGCTCGCACATACTCGAGCACACACTCCCATCCCCTCACACACTCGTCCACACCCGCACTTTTAATCACACATCTTCCTTCCCCCCACACACATACACTGACCTCCTTTCACTCTTTCACTTTTTTTTTTTTGTAAACTCATATTCCAACTTTTGTTTGATGTGTTAATTCTAATCATTCATGCACATAATCCAAGTCTTGTTTGAAAAGCAAGATCACATATTTTTTGAATACAAGAGCATAGGATAGCGTCTCATCATAAATTTATCAAATTATGTTTCCCAAACAAGAAAGGCCTTGCATAATTAATGTTGCAGCTAAATTCAAGAAATCCCTAAACTCAAGACATGAAAAGAGGTACAAGTGGCACACATGTAACAATCCTTTCATGCAATATCTAACCTTCAATGTTTTCCTTCATGTTGATTCATCCAACAACATAATTTTGGAAAACACAAATTCACTTGATGATGAACACGTATGCAGCAGTCTTGAATTCAATATGTGTGACACCTTTAGTCTTTGAAGTTCGTTTTTGTCAGCATGAGCTAAAATCACTTCAGATCATCATTTTGATATTGTGCATATCAACCTTGAACGGGGACAAGAAGCCACAGATACGCCAACTGATGTTCCATCAAACATGAATTGCATATCGAAAATAGCCAATCTTTTATGATCTGGATTGCAACATTTTTGGTAGCTAATCTGGGCTCTCTAACCAACATTACCATCTATCTTTCGTCATGCACAGATTGAGCAATATTTATCTAAGTTTGTACAAAGGGAAAAAATCACTGAAGCAGATATGACACCTCCTTCAAGACAATATTCTTCACATCAATCTACCGATACAATTTGTTGGGAAAAGTCTTCCATAATAAAGCAAAATATCTAAGGTCATAGTTGTTCTGCTCCTAATGACTTCGACACACTTTAACCCACGAAAAACATCACCAGAAGCAAAAGAAGTGATACCTGTCAATCATCTCTCTTTGTTTGACCATGAAAATTCGGATGTAGCTTCTCTGAGTCCATATAGTCATTGGCAAATTGAGCTCTTGGCTATGTTCGATCTATCCGCAGTACACAGAATGTTTCGGTTTAGTGTCATTGTAGATATCTGGTCCTCATGAGCCCATACGTAGCCTTTTAGACCTAAATCCTGTGTACTGCTCTCTAGACATAGCAGTTATGATGTCGGCAATTCTTTCCCTTGGTTCACTCCTTGTATTGAACTCTTGAGATCCATACTCCTCAACAGGCATCCACCGAACAGCTTCTATCTCAGTATCCTTACACCAGGGACTTCAACGAACTTGGCATCCCCCCGTCTCCTGTATGACCTCATGTTTTGATTCTTCATTGAGATCTTCTCCTTGGGAACTCTTACATAGACCCACGAAGGGCAAGAAAAGATGAACCAGCAGGCTCCAAACCCCTTCCTTCAGCAAAACATCCTCTTTTCTTATATGCGTTCTAAACCACACTCTACACGTGACAAGCCAAAATGGTGGAATCCTTCTTTAGCTTCCCTTCTTCATTTTGGCCTCTTCTGTCTTGTTGGATGAAGTAAGCTCCTCGTGTTCGAGCTACCCACATAAAGGACCTCAAGAAAAATACCGAAGTGATCCCTCCCCCGCTGTTCCCTTTCGATTCTCTTGCATCGTCAAAAAAATCCTCCAACTAGTGCTTAAAAAAAACCTTCTGCACTATCCTTTCCCGCCCCTATTAATGGAAACAAAAAATCAACCATTTGTATGGCTAACATCTTGCTCAATTGCTAGGACACATGCTAACTTTTGAGCAGGACATATAGGGAGATAATGATAGGAGTGCAAGTCAAGCTATGTAGTCCAAGGACACGAAAAAGAATGGCAAAGCAGTCAACTGATGATGATGAAGGATCTTCAAGCCAAGCTAATTTCACAATAGGAAAGATGAATTCAAGAGGTAAAGGAAGAGGAGGTAACAATAAAGATGAAGTTAGAACTTGTTGGATTTGTGGCAGAGCAAATCATTTTGCAAATGATTGTTGGTATAACAATCGAAATGGTGGAAGCCATAATCAGAGTTTCAATCAAAGAAGTAGAGGAAGCAGAAATCAAAGAGGTAACTTCAGAGGAAGAGGTGGTAGGACTTCATATGCTAGAGGAAGTGGAAGAAGCTTTCAACCTTAGTCCTACAATAACGACTATTATAATTATGCATCAGACCAGAAGGATGACATGACTCTCATCTTGAATGCAACACATGAAGTAGTAGGAGAAGATCAAATGGTATTCTATATTGACTCAAGATGTAGCAATCATCTGAGTGGCAATATATCATTGATGACTAATACGGAAGCAAAGGTGAGTGGACATACAGTTCAAACAGGAGATAACACCAAGCATAAAGTGGAAAGCATTGGATCAGTGAAGACAAAGAGTGGAAGCACACTCTTAAGCAAGGTACTTTATGTTCCTACTATTCCTAAAAACTTCATAAACATAGGACAAATTATGGAGAAAGCATATGAGGTCAGAATCGCATATAATGGCGTTTATGTGCAAGATCCAAATCAGGGATATAGAAGCATCATTGGAGGTAAAAAAGAAGGAAGAATTTTTACTCTCAAGGTCCAAGGTAATGTGGGATATGAATTGTTTACTTATGGAAGTCAAAGGATGTCAGAGTTAGACCTATGGCATAAAATGTTAGGTCATTTCAATGAGAGAGCCATAAAAGAAATGTCAAAGAATGATGTAGTGCTTGGATTGCCAAATGTTGAAGGTCAACACATGGTATACAAGTGTGAAGCTTGTCAATTAGGTAAATCACACAAAAGTTCATACAATAAATCAGGATACAAGTATTCAATGCTTGAGTTAGTTCATACAGATGTGTGGGGTCCTTCAAGGGACTATAGCATAAATGGATCTAGATATTATGTGTTGTTTGTGTCGGAGATAGACGTCTGCGGAAGCACGCGAACAACACAAGGAAGAAGAAGAAGCTTGGAGCACAAACACACAATACTGAATGTATTCCTAGAGAATGTACAAAGATACGTAGCCCATTAGGGCAATAGGCGTATATACAAGCCGGGGAAAAAAACCTCCTAAAGAGGGAAAAAAGTGGCCCGACGATCCTAGAGTGTTCACACACATCACTACCTAAATATATCAACAAATCCCCCCTAGGAGTGATGCGGTGAACAAGGAGCTCGCACTCATGTATAAGGAAGTGCCAAGCTATGTGGAAATCACTCCACAAAAGGAAGTAAGCCCAAAGCTTTGCGGAAAGCTTCAAACTTCTCCCTAGGCAGAGCCTTCGTGAAAAGGTCTGCAATGTTCTCCTATGTGGGCACATATGCCAAGATGATCTCCCCAGCAGAGAACCTCTCCCTGATATAGTGATAATGCACCTCAATGTGCTTAGTGCGAGCATGGAACACAGGGTTCCTCGCAACTGCCAATGCACTCTGACTGTCAGTGAAGATGGTGGTGGCAGAAGACTGGCCAACACCTAAATCAGCCATAAGGCGTCTGAGCCATACACGCTAAACAATCACTGTGAGAGCTTCCCTATACTCAGCCTCCCAACTAGAAGTGGCCATAGTAGGCTGCTTCTTGCTCAACCAAGATATATATGAGCTAAAAAACCACTGGTGGACACATGAGTGTCATAGCAAACAGCCCAATCCGAGTCAGAAAAAGCATGCAAGTCTTGAGGTAGTGATCCCCCCTTGGGATAAAACAACACAAGTAGCCGAGTACCACTCAAGTAGCGAAAGATGTGCTTAACCGCCTTCCAATGCGTGACTCCTGGGCAATGCATAAACTTGCTCATCTGTGAGATAGCAAACTGAATATCTTGCCGAGTAATGCATAAGTAAATCAAGCATCCAACAGCCTGCTGATAGAGACCATCATCAAATGCATCTCCAGCACCCTGAAGACTCAATCGTAAACCTGTCTCCATAGGAGTGGCAATAGGCTTACAGTATTCAAGGCCAAAACGCTGCAATAATGTGTCAATATATTTCATTTGACACAAATCCATTCCACCATCAACGTGCATAAACTGAATGCCCAAATAGTGATGCAAATGCCCCAAATCAGACATCTCAAATGAGGCATGCAAATCAGCCTTAAAATCAGCAATATGCTTCTCAATAGGACCAGTAAGCAGCATGTCATCAACATAGACAACAATGATGAGAAGCACATCATTAGCACGCTTAACATATAAGGTGCTTTCAGTTTGATTGTTCTCAAAACCATGTGCAATCAGATAGGCATGTATCTTTTCATACCAAGCACGTGGTGCTTGCTTTAAACCATATAATGCCTTCTTTAACCTACACACCTGGTTTTCATGCCCTTTCTGTGCAAAGCCACGGGGCTGAAAAACATACACTTCTTAATGCAAGTCACCATTCAGAAATGCTGTTTTAATGTCAACTGATGTACATTACAACCATGATGGGCTGCAAGTGCACAAATTCTCCGAACAGTAGTCATACGGCATGTAGGTGCAAAGGTCTCATCAAAAGCAATGCCTCTTTCCTGTGGATAACCCTTTGCAACAAGCCTAGCCTTATACCTGTCAACTGTACCATCAAGTTTACGCTTCAACTTGTATACCCACTTAGTGCTAATGGCCTTCTTGCCAGGAGGCAAGTTACATAAAGACCATGTACCATTCTTCATTATAGCATCATATTCAGATTGCATAGCATCCATCCAATTTTCTGAATTTTGTGCTTCATCAAAAGAAACAGGCTCATTCTCATCACAGAGACTAGACGCAGCCATAGCATAGCAATCTGATGCAAAGGAGGCACTATGAGAGCCTGATCGAGTACGATATGACAAAGGTGCATCTAATTTGCTGTCACGCAAAGTTTGCACCAGCCATTTTGGCATAGTTTTTGCCTGCTCAATATCAGCTCTCTCATCAACAAGTGCATCATGTAAATCTGCATCAAAAATGGAATGATCTGCATCATATATGAAACCTGCAAAGGTTGAGAAGTTGCCTCATTAGGACCAGCACTAGACTGTCCACCTGTAAAAAGAGGCATATCATACATGTCTTTGGAGCTCATATATGTCTCCTTAGTACATGAAAGCAATGGCTGAATTGCATCTTCCACAAGAACAACATCACGGCTAACCAGAATGTGTTTTGTCTGTGGATGATACATACGATAGCCTTTACTTTCAGAACTGTACCCAACAAAAATACATTTATTGCTTTATCATCCAATTTTCTGCGATGTTGTTCAGGCACTAGTGCATATGCCAAACAACCAAAAACATGCAGATGAGCAACAGATGGCTTGCGGTCATGCCAAGCCTCATATGGAGTGATAGACTGCAGCACTTTAGTGGGACACCTTTTCAGTACATATGCTGCACACATGACAGCCTCAAGCCAGAAACTATGTGGTAAAGCCTGACTCTTGACCATGCACCTGGCCATCTCCATGAGTGACCTGTTCTTTCGTTCAGCAACTCCATTTTGTTGAGGTGTATACGGGACTGTACACTGGTGTTTTATCCCATGTTCAGCCAGAAATGCATTAAAATCTGAAGACATATATTCCCCCCCTCGATCAGAACAGAGGGTGCTCATTTTACATGCTGACAGGTTTTCAGCCAAAACAAAAAACTGTTTGAAGCACATGAACACTTCAGACTTTGCTTTGAGTGGATATAACCATGCATGCCTGGAAAAATCATCAATGAAAGTCACGAAGTAAAGGTAATTTCCAAAAGAGGGTGTCTGCATAGGACCACAGACATCACTATGTACAAGCTGCAATTTCTGCGTAGCCCGAACTGAACCATATTTTGGAAAGGATGAACGCTGCATTTTGCCCAAAATACAGCCCTCACAAACATGTTTTCCAGGTGCCTCAAGTTTGGGCAAAGAGGACACCATTTCTGATTTCTGCAGGCGTAGCAAACTAGCAAAATTCAGATGACCAAAGCGTGCATGCCAAAGCTTTGCATCTGACATAGCCTGAGAATCATGAAGTCCACATGCCGAATCATTCACAGATCTTTCATAGTCTATGAGCTTATACAGCCCACGACATAAAATTCCAGAAGCAATAATAACATCGCCATTTGATAGATCATGAACTGTACATCTGTCATCAACAAATTTCACAACCAAGCCAATCTTGGCTAATGCAGAAAGTGATAACATATTCTTCTTGATTCCTGGCACAAATAAAGCATCTGACAAGGTGAAAGAACTACCATCTGCAGTATTCAGAATGATCTTACCAACTCCCATAACAGGATAAGAGGAGTTGTTGGCACATGTGACAGTATTCCCTATAGGGGCAGGCTTGAGTGAAGAGAAGAAACTACGCTGCGAGGTAATATGTTTGGTCACCCCACTGTCAAAGTACCAAACATCTGAGTCTACCGCAGACATGCACTGATCATGAGAAGATGGGTCAAAACTGCAGACAGTAGTAAACGCCCATTCTTCTTCCTGCACAAGATTTGCAGACTCTGTTTTTGGTGTAGAGGCCTCTGCAACAACCATTCCACCTGTAGCTCAGTGATGAGTAGCACCTCCTTTAATGTCAATCCGGGAAGACGTGAGGATGGTATGAGACCTCGAGCAAGTGGAGGCATAAGTGCGTGAGTGAGAAGCACACAAACATGCACACACATACACACACACGCGCACACACGACAAGACAAAGAGTGAGAAGCAATGGAGTTCTTATATTACTTTCAAAAAGCTATTACAAGTTCATTTCAATTACAATCTAACCTCAAAAATGAGCTCTCTGGCTCTTTTTATAGTTTTTGACTAGGTTTTGGCCCTGTCCAGACCTAGTGTCCGGCCTAGTTAAAAATTAGGTTCCAGGGCTAATTTGAGGACTTAAACGGAGTCTAAAAAATACGAAAATTGATATGTAGGTACTTCTAAGGCTCCTCAAGCTCAAGGACTCCTTGGCTTGCACAAAATGGAGCTACAAAAATATGAAATGGTATTTACAATGATTGTCAGTGATAAGAATCACTGTTAAAAGATGTTGATTTGGAAAAAATTGAAGGGCCTATCTGCCAGATTTGCGTCGACTGCTTTGTCTACTTACTCCTTCACCTTGTTCTGACTCTCTCCGCTGGCTTCCTTGTCTAGTCGGTCCTTGGGTGCCCATACTGCTCTCAACACCCCCCCCTCTCTCGCGTCTGTCGTCCCTGACAGACCCTTGTTGCTGGGAGTGTTGGATGTAATATTCCACAACCTGAGTGGCAAGCTGATGTTCTTGTATGTGTAGTCCGCGGGCCAAATCTGTCATCATACGATCCCAATCAATTGGTCCTGGAATGTCCGGATGTGGCAGACGTAACTGATCTGCATGGATCGCTTGTTCTACTGCGAATAGGTGTAGCAAATGTGTGGGTCTGGGAATGAAAATTTCCGAATGATATTCCCAGAATCCCGTAGAGAACATTTCCTCAAATGTCTGCTTGAAGCATGCGGGTAAGTACTTTATTCGTGCATGCCAAGCAAAGATGATAGTGACCGAGGGGGTCTGGCTCATGTCGTAGACTAAATCCTTGTTACCTTGAGAGAATCCAGGGGCAGAGATGTATGGAGCTTGGACATTCCGAAAGGTTTTGAAGACAATGGTCATGAGCTCGAATATCTTCATACACATTTTCGCTGCTATGTCGGGTACATTATTTAGACGTGTAGACCAGTGCCGAATTGTTGATATCATGTAAGCTACGGTTGGGGTCCCCCGAGGCGGAGCAAAATATGGATAGTTAACCCAAGCCGAGCATTCTTTATTGTTGCGTACCTTGATTGCAAATGCTTGCCATGATCTGCGACGTACCACTGGGCAATAACATGGATTATACTTGATATATAGTGGCATGGTTGCCTAGGTGCTCATCATCTCTGGGTAATCGGTTAGTAGACATGCACGCCAATTAGGTTGGAAGATCGAGCCAGCACGTGCATCTGTCAGTAAATCCCCTATCTCAAATTGAGTGGTGAATGTGGGCTCCTTCCCTGTATGTCTTTTGACTTCTGCATTATAATCATGTAGTAAGACAAAATAAGGCATGTATTGCGACTCTGATGTTGTGATTAACCGTTGGTGGGATAAGTTTTGAAAGTAGGAAGACCGAAGGACAGTTTCTTCCAGATTTGTGAGAGATTGCATTTGCATGGCCACACGATCATCATGTGTCTTACCCACTTTCTCGACCCTTTTGACGCAATCTGGAACTTGAATTTCTAAAGTGTCTTGTCCTTCCTCTGTAGTTCGACCACCGGGTGTCGGCATAGGCTCGTATGGCTCTTCATAGCTGTCATCGACGGGGATTTCCACAACTGTTTCAGGTTCTGGTTCTTCAATGGGCGAGGGTGGCCGTTCATATGGTAAGAGGCGTGCTTGGAGTTCTGCCACCTGTTTCCGGAGGGTCTCCATTTCTTCTGTAGAGTGTTGCAAGATTACCGGCTCTTGTTGAGCGGTGGGGACACTGGCTATCTGTTTCTTTAGATCTGCACATTCAGTCTCTAACTTTTCATATGACTCCAAGAAATTTGCATGCTCCTCAAGTAAGATGCGAATGTCTTCCGATGGGACTGCTCTATATCTGGTAGGGCTAATGGTTGCTCCTACAATTCCTTCCATAGCCGCTTCAAAGTTGTCTTGGTTTTGTTGTTGAAGTCGTTTGTTCTCTTCTAGTGCTGCGGCCATATGCTTCCTTAATAGCCCAATGTTGCGTCTGAGTGTAGCGTTAGAGATCATTTGCGCTTGAAGCACTGTTTCTAGTTCCTTGACTGCTTGGTCATCTACTGTTGATGTCTTTGATTCCAATTCGGAGTGAGCCTGCTGTAGTGTGGTATGCTCGGTTAGGAGCGTCTGGTAGTCAGTTTCAAGAGTGGTGACTCTAGCTTGCAGACGTTGAGATTCTGCCTGGAGGGCAGCAGTGCGTTCTTCCAATTGATGGTAGTCTTGTTGTAGCTGATGTGCACACTGAAGTAATGTGTTGAACGTGCTATTTACATTATGAGATGCAAGGGGAAAATTTTGAAGTGCAGGGGAGGTGGGATTGGGTAGGGGGGTAGTGGATGCTGTGTGTGCCAATGATGTGAGTGGTGAGGTGGGGGGTAAGGGAGGGGGAGATGGTGGAATCGTGGGGGGAGGTGCTGTGGTTGGTGAAATGTCCATTGGGTCAGACAAAGTGGTGTGTACAGGGGCTACCATGTAGGTGGGT
The DNA here is from genome assembly GCA_020310875.1 of Ceratopteris richardii. Classification (NCBI taxonomy): domain Eukaryota; kingdom Viridiplantae; phylum Streptophyta; class Polypodiopsida; order Polypodiales; family Pteridaceae; genus Ceratopteris; species Ceratopteris richardii. Next base: position 47,323,477 of record CM035406.1, on the reverse strand, counting down.
ATGGTAGGTGAAGTGAGTGTGGTGTTCGTGAAAATTGATGTCCTTGCGAACATCGGAGAAATGTGCCTCTGAAACATTGGAGAGCGGATGAACTGCTCCACAAAGGACGGGTATTGGGGTGGTGCGGTCAGGTTGAAAGAGGTGTAGGGGCCAGATGGGAAGTGAGGGTCATGGAATGGAGGTACCCGAATTGGGGGATAGGTAGGGAAACACAAGGTGCCTTCTGTGGGTGCTGGGTTTCCAACTACACTTGGAATTATGGGATGGCCAGTCATGGGTTCAGAGGATAGAAGGGACGAAGTGTACAAGGGATTGGTGACGAAGGAGAAGAGGGTGTCTTGTGAGGTGGGTTCTCGAAATGAGAATGATTTGAATGAGGATGGGTTATAAGTGAAGTTAGAGGTGATGACTGTCGTTTCTTCCATGGTGGGAGGTGGTGGTGGGGGTGGAGAAGGTGGTGATGGAGGATGCTGGGGTGAGATGGGTGATGTCTGAACGAAGGTTTCGGCAGAGAGGTCAGTGGTGGTTGTGGGGGTGGCTGTTGTCTCAATGGGTACTTCTTGTTCTGTGACGGGTATCCTGATAGTCTTACCTGCTCGTGGTAACGTGTCAACTCTGTGTTTGTCATACCTTACGGACTGGCGAACTGCAGTGTGTACAGCCTCCAGAACTCCTAAAGATTCTGACACTAATTTGAGGGTGTCAATGAAATGTTGGTCCACCCCTTTGTCTGATAGCATTTCTTGCATCAAAGCTTGACCGGATACAAGAGAGAGTTGATGCCTTTCTTGTACCGCTTTGATTGTGTCGTATAACCTTCGTAGTTGAGCTGTATATGCTGGTGCACCTACAAGTTCTGGCACTTCTTGTTGCTCCTCTTGATGCTCTTGATCATAATCCTCCTCATCATCCTCCTGTTCTTCATCTCCGTCATCCTCTGCATCCACTTCAACAGGTGTGACAGGTGCTTGGGAGGTTGTGGCCTGCGTTTGCACGTTTTTCGCTTGTTGTGCCTCTTCTGCCTCCAACTCTACATCTTGTAATAATTGCTCGAAATCTTCATTAGTGAGTTCTTCCAAAGGTGCACCACTAGGAAATTCAAGATCGGTTGGGATGGGAGGGAATATCAAGGTGGAACCATCGATGCTGCGTCTTGGAAGTCGGAGTGTGAATGGTCGGACTCTTTCGGGGTGGAGGGGTGACGTCTGGTGTTAGGGTGGCTCCACGTGGTTGAGCACATGGGACTTGGACAGTGCCTCTCATCTTCTTAGAAGGGGGTCCAGTGGATGTCCTGCCTCTAAACTGCTCTACCCGATTCCACATTAGGGCCCGTTGGATTGGAATGTCATAAGCCAAACACCTATAAATGATTCTTGTCAGAGCACAGCAACCATATAAAACCTGTTTCCGCGGCCATCGTTTGTGAGCTAGGTGTATCTGATCAATTATCCAGTGGGGTAAGTTGATGGTGAGGCTCTGTGTCTCTGCTAGATACAAGCTAAACCAAATCTTTTTGGGCGGCATGGTGAATCTATCTTGTGCCGGGAAAGCAAAATGTTGCATGCACATGCGAAGGTGTATTGCAATATTAGGCGTCATGGATACCATGTCCTTAAGTTTGGTGAGACTTCGATTTTTCATGTAATCCGGCACTAGGGTTTCCTTCTCTGTAGGAATATGCATTCCGCGCATATCTAGAGCCTCCCTCACCAAATTGTTTGATAGTCTGAACCTCTTGAGCTCATTCCCCTTTGTCAGAGATGGAATCACAAATGAGCTTGCACCTTTTGGGTTCTGGTTTGGAGTCAAGGTGTTGATGAGATAGTAGCATCGCATGAAGTCAGGTTTTGGGAGTCGTGCACTGAAATAGGCACTCAATCCTGCCTTTTCCCATATCGGGCGTAGACCTTCTGCATTTTGCAATTTCTCAAATTCTCTTGTAAAGAAATGGTATCTGCCTTGCTTCCCATTGAAGTCCAACTCTGATTCCCATAGGTACGTTCCTTCACCCAAGGGTCCTGCCACCTCAGTAAACCAGTGGGAAGTCTTTCCTACGGGCATGGCGTGGCCACGTGGAGGGTCCGCAATAGGTATGATTTTGACGGCCTGCAATTCTTCTGGTCTTTCATTTGTCTCAGGCAAAACGGGTAAACTGTCTAAGTCCACCACTTGCGGGCTTGTTTCTGTGTGAGAGCTAGTTCCTGCTGCCTCAGCCATGTTGAAAACTTCGCAGCTGGTTCTGTGAGAATATATGAATAAACGTTAACATTGCAATGGACACAAAAATGACACGGTGTCCCTTGTTACAACATTAACTTAAAGTTCGGGAGTGGTTAGGGGTTAGTAGGTGCTCGGTGCTAGTGTGTGTAGTTAGGAATTGGGTAGACCTACGAGCTAAGCGGAATGATGTGAAGTGAGAGTGAAGCGGTTAGTAGGTGGTCATGGATTTACAATTGGGGTCCGGGGGTTTGTTACAAGTCTTGGGCTGCCAAATGCAGTGGATGGGTTTTGCTCTTGGTTTCGTAGAGACTCTCGAGAGCTTTATAGGGGTGTCAGCTTGGAAATGAGGCCTTTTAGGGACCCATTTACAAGTGATTCTGTTCGTGCTCATGGGCTTGGTGTTGAAAATGAGTGGATGTAGGCTGTGCGAGTGAATGGATCGTGCTGTGTAGGGTGCGTTCTTGGTGTAGCTATTTGAGCCCGCAAACAAGCTTTAGGCACCCAAATTTGTCTTGATTGTGGGCTAGCCTTCATCGACTTCTTGGGCACCCAAATAGACTTCACGTTAGCAGATGAGCCTCTGAAAGACTCCTTATTAGTATCGTGTTGTTGGTTACTAATAAGGGGCTTTGCCCGTGTGGTTGGCTTGAGTGCAACCGGGTGTTCTCCTTTCCGCACCCACACTTGTTTCACTAGCTGAGACATTTTGCTACACAGGTACTTTTGATCTCCAACACAGGTAGTACCCTGCTTCTTCTGCCTTTGATCCACCTTTGGTTGCCGCCTCCCTCTGGCCTTTGGAAAAGAAGGGAGTTCCGTTGCATCCCTGACTCCTTTTTTGCAACCATCATTCCTCTGCAACACATATTTTTGGACAAGAACAGCATGGTCATCTTCATGTGTACTCCTGGAAGGACCAGGAGTCTGTGCCTTTCCTAGTTCCTTGAGTGCTCCATTATCTAACTCTACTGTGATTCGACTATGATTGACCCATACTTGAAGAAGTCCACTTCTTAGGTTCAAGTTGACTGCTTGGTCATAGATCCAGTCTTGACCCAAGACAAGGGGTTCCGTGAGGTCCTCATCTTGACACACTAGTACTTTAACTGTCATTGTCTCATCATGAATGTAGAGGGGAAGTTCCACCTCGCCCATGCAAGGGGTTTCCACACCTCCCAATCCTATGAGATATGCTTCCACAGGATTGACAGTTAACTGCAACTCTTGACAGTAAGACAACCTAACAGCGCTAGTGGCTGCACCTGAGTCAATCAAGGCTTTTACAGTCCTTGCACTCTTTCCTTGTCCTATATCTAAGGTTATGAAAGGACGTCGATCAGTTATCCTATGTGAGCTTGTTCCTGCGACTTCACACATTGCCATATGATATCCTTGATCTGCATAGTCATTTGTTCTAGGCTGATCTCTACCTTGCCTTCGCAACTTCATCCTTCTGATGCGTTCTAAAGCTTCTGCTTGAGCTTCTTCTCGAATTCGCTTTTCTTCCTCTTTGCGTTTCTTAGCAGTGTTAAGTCGGCTGAGCATTTCCTCCATAAGGGGTTCCTGATACAACTTGACTCTGCATCCGCTAATATAGTTAGGGAGGACATCACCTTCTAATGTGGCTAATTGCACAGCTCCACGTGTGGAGATCCTATTAATGATCATGGGTCCGTAGCCTCTCTTTTCTAGCTTCCTTGCATGTTGTTTCAACGTGTATACTAGTACTAGGTCTCCTGCTTTCAAACCTTTATCCTTCACATGGGCATCAAAGTATGCCTTCTGTCTCTTCTTAGCTGCATATATCCCTGCGACTGCTCTCAGTCTTGTTTCTCCTAATCGTTCAAGGTCAAAAAGTCTAGAGGAGAGTTCATGACCCGTCCATTCGTGCTCTTGTGCTACTTTCAATGTAGGTATTAAGAAGTCCAAGGGTAGCACAGCGTTTTGGCCAAATACCATCTGAAAGGGGGTGGCTTGGAGTACCGTTTTGTAGGCAACTCGGTATGCCCAAACAGCATGGTGTAGCTGTTTGTCCCAATCAGAGCGTTTAGTGTTTACTAGTTTTGTCAGTACATTGCATAAGATCTTGTTGGTGCTTTCGGCTTGTCCATTAGCTTGAGGGTGATAGGGGGCAGACTTCTTATGAACTACCAAGAATTCTTGGAGTAGATTTTCAATCACTTCATTCAAGAAGTGAGTGCCTCTATCACTAACTAGCTCTATAGGCAGCCCATACCTAGTGAACACATTCTCAAATAAAAATTTAGCTGTTGTTTGAGCATCGTTCTTCGTTGTGGCTTTTACCTCTACCCACTTAGTTAGATAGTCTGTTGCAACAATGATATATTCCGCATGGGAACCCTTAGCTGGGGGATTAATAGGACCTACGAAGTCTATTCCCCACTTAGAGAATGCACGTCCACCCATCATAGGTTTCAGTGGCATCTCATCTTTACGTATAGGATACTGAGTTCTCTGACAGACATCACATCGTTTCACATAGGTATGTGCATCCATGTGAAGGGTAGGCCACCAGAAGCCCGCAAATAGTATCGCCTTGATCACCCGATCTGATCCAAAGTGCCCTCCTGCTACACCTTGGTGAGCAGTTTCCAAGATCTTAAGATATTCACTTTCATGGACACATAGTCTCAGGTAACCATCTTTACCACGCTTGTATAGATTTTCACCAATGAGTGAGTAATCCTGGGCTTCTTGTTCTAGAATCCTTTTCCTAGCCAGAGTCTTGTCTGGAGGGAATGCTTTCGTCCTCAGGAAGGATACTAATGGTTCACTCCAATCTGGCACTATGGATACTTGATAAAGAGTGGCGTGTTCCACAGGTGGTTTAGTGCAGCAGATTGGGCATTCCTTGCACAACTTTTGGACATCAGCTTCCATAGTTGGCCAATGTACTCCGAGTCTCTTTAGGGTCTCTAAGGTTCGTTGCTTTGAATGGTGTTGCTCTAGCGCACCTACATGTGCTAAATGCAACCATTTATTGTACTCGTCCTCTTCCACGCAACAAGCTAAGATTCCTTGATCTGTGTGCTTCTACATGCTTCCTGCCATGATGTGGTACTTTTGGGCTTTAACAACCTCTCTATTCCGTGTGTTTACTACTAGATGGTTAGGCCCGTATGTCAATACTGGCACCAATGGCTTAGCCCACTGCGGCACCACTTCCAAATTAAACAAGTAAGCATCAGGAAGGTCATCTGACACTCCTTGTGGGGCTTCTCCCGATGTGAGCCTAGAGAGGTGATCTGCTCTCAAATGAGTCCTACCTTTCCTTACCACAACCTCAAAATCATATTCCATTAGCAAGAGAAACCATCTTACTAACCTTCCTGTATTGCATGGCTTGTTTACGAGGTATAGCAATGCTTGATGATCAGTAAAAAATTTAAACTTATTTGCAAGCAAATAGTGTCTAAATTTCTTAACTGCATATACCATGCCTAAGCCTTCTCTCTCTGTAGTGGTGGAATTCCGTTCAGCTGCATTCAATTGTCTACTAGCGTAGGCAATTGGAAGATCCATATTACCTTCACCAGTAGGTTGAGCAAGTACACACCCAATGGCATAATTGGATGCATCCACATGAACATGGAATGGTTTATTCCAATCTGGTGTGGTCAAGATTGGTGCTGAACATAATCTTCGTTTAAGCTCCTAGAAGGAATTCTCACATTCATCCGTCCACTCAAAGTTAGTCAGAAGTCCATACATGGGCTTTGCAATGACAGCATACATGTGTATAAATCGTCGGTAATACCCACAATGCCCCATGAAAGCTTGTACTTCCTTGACATTCTTTGGCCTAGGTAGCTCTGCTATAGCTCTCACTTTCTCTTCGTCAGTAGATATGCCATTCTTTGACACTATGTGTCCTAGAATTTTGCCTTGCCTGACCATAAAAATGCACTTTTCTGGGTTCAGGCAGACTTGATATTCTCTACATTTGTCAAAGATTTGTCTGAGTTCAGGGATATGGGTTTGTCTAAAGTTGGAATGAGCACAAAGATCATCAACATAGACTTCTAAATTCTTCCTCAGGAACTCTTTAAATACATGGCACATTAGTCTCTGGAAGGTTACGGGTGCATTGGTAAGCCCAAATGGCATTACTCTAAAGGCAAAAAAGCCCCACTCTGTGGCAAAGGCCGTCTTATGTTGATCCTCTGGCGCTATGGCTACTTGATTGTAACCCGAAAATCCATCAAGGAAGCTGTAGACTTCCTTGCCTGCCACTCTTTCTAAGAGATGTTCTGTGATGGGAAGCGGATAGTTATCTCGAATAGTGGCTGCATTAACCTTCTTCAAGTTAATGCATACGCGCAGCTTTCCATTTTTCTTGGGCACCACTACGATGGGGGATACCCACTCAGTGTGCTCAATTTCGTAGATAAATCCAGCTTCAACCAGTCTATCTATCTCTTCTTTGATCTTAGCAGCGTAATTATCGTTATATGTGTAGGGCTTTTGCTTAGAGGGTTTGGCATCTGAAGTCATGGGGATGGTGTGTGAGCATATGTCAGGGTCAACACCTTTCAAATCCTTGTAACTCCAAGCGAATACATCTCTGTATTCTCTCAGCAAGGCAATTAATGCATGCTCTTCTTCCTCTGTTAGGTCATGGCCTATGTACGTGCATCTCTCCTCTCCTTCTTCTAGGGCCACTACTATTTTCTTGGTGGTTTCTTTGTTATCATAGGCCTCTCCTGATTGTGCCTCTCGTTTAGGCATTCTTATCATGACTCTCCTGTCATCTATCTCATATTTCTTAAAATTTTCTGGGACCTCAAACAAAGATTCTTCCTCTTCTGGTGAGACTTCTCTCTTCTTCCGTTTGTTTCCTTCTTCCTTTGGGGTCACATGTGTGGCTAATCTTACATCATTTGTAAGCTCTCCATGCCTCTGGGCTTGAAATTCTACTTCATGGAAGTATTCTTCATCTGATGCAAATGGTGGGTCCATAATGATTGACTCTAGATCGGAGTCACTTGCATCCTCAAATGCATCAGGGCTAGGTTCACACTCTTCTAAAACAGCTTCTCCCATGATTGGCTCTATGGAGAAGACTGAAATATCATAGCCATCCTCATCACAGTGAGGTGTCCATTGTTCCTCATTGATGGCTACATCCATTGTTGCTAGGATTTCGGCCCAGCCATGGGGTTCGAATTCCTCGTCTGGAAAAACTACAGGTGCATAGGCTGGGTCTTGGATTGATCTATGGGTTTCTTTCGCACCTACCTCTCTGGCTTTCTCTCTCTTCTCTTCTTCTACTGCTACCTTGCACATCCATAGGTGGGTGTCTTCATGCATCCAAGAGGATCCTGACCCTATGGAATGCACCGATTCTGTATCATCTTTGGCTCTATGGATGGGATTCCATTGGATAGGAGGGACATCTCTATGAGAGTAATCCTTGAGATTGACTTTGTTCGTAACACCTAAGTGTTGCAGGTACAAGGAGTTGGTTCCCCAGTCCTGTACCACTTGCAACTGTCGCATAAATGGTCTTCCCAAAATCATCTCATCGGCATGATTTTTGCTGAAGTCACATATAGCAAATGTGTGCTCAAACTCGACACCACAAGTGGTGAGAGTTATTCCTTCTAGCAATCCTAAGGGTCTCTCAATATGACCATCTGCCATCTGCAATTTCATTCTCGTTGGCCTGAGTGCTGGCTTGCCCCAACGCTTCCATAGGGAAGTGGTAGCAATTGCAACTCCGACACCTGAGTCCAAAATGGCCTTGGTGGTGTAGTCCTGGTAGGTAATGGGAAGATAGGTATTACCTTCTTCACCTTCACACATATCTCCTATCTTATCCAAGGGTATTTCTGGCACTGTCCTCTGGGATCCTACCTGGGAACGAGGTTTTGCTATCTCTGGTACTTGTTTGGCGACATGTTTCCATAATTCAGGTCTAACCTTGAGTAGCTCTTCTAACTTGAGATTGCACTGCACGTTAGTGTTCTTCACTACCTCTGTGTTCCTAGGTATGACGGAATCTTCGTTTCTTACCATGACTGTAGGTGCTCTCATGCAGGTGGACTTCGCTTCCCATGGGCCTGTGAAATGGGGTAGTTCTTGTAAAGAATTAGACTCGAAGTCTAATCTTTCTTGAGATTGGGTACTCTCCTGCTCTCCATAAATGGATGGGATGTCTTGTGGGAATTGGTCATGTGCCTCATCCACAAGTTCGATAGGAGGAGGGACTTCACTTTCCTTAGCCCATTTGTCTTCTTGAATCTGCGTAGGAATTCTGGTGTGAACCGATTCATAGAAGATGATGTGTCCGGCTCCGTAGAGTTAGGCACATAGGCTTCAGGCACATAGGCTTCCTGAGCAGGAATGCTTAATCTTTCACTTGCCTTGTCCTTGTGTTGAGAGTCGGGTTCCTTTTTTGATTGTGCAATCAGCTTCTCTATTCTTTCTAACAGTCCATCAAAGTGCAACTGTGTCTTTGCTGAACTAGAGATGTTAAATAGGCGACTAGCCTCAAACATGGTCTGAGCCAATTCCACCATTTTGGCACAAATTTTGGTTCGTTCTAACTCTAGTTTTGCTCTAGGGTAGCACTTTTCATGATCAGTTACGTTTGGCCCTTCTTGGATTCTGGCCTGATATGCTTTAAGCATCATATTAAGGTCTTCGGGAGTGGGATAAGCTAAAACTGATCCTGCTTGGGGTGGTGGGTGGGTCACGTGGGGTGTATTAGCGGGTGGAGGGATGGAGGGTGATGGGGATGGTAGCGGTGGGAATGTGTGAGAGTGCGGTTGGGATGTGATCTCTATGATTTTGGCCTTGGTTTCTCGTAGACTTTCCTCAAGTTCACACATCTTCTTTGCCCATTGCCTTTTCATACGTTCACGGCTATCTCTCCAAGCTCTAGTCCTTTTCTTGGTTATGCTCTCAGTTTCACTAGCTGTTGGGCTCTTTTCCTGGTCTACCCCTTGGTTTTGCTGCAATGCTTGAGCTCTAGTGACTACCTGTACGGGAGCAGTGGAAGTGACACTTCCTGTGGAATCTACCACTAACCCAATCACGTTGATAGGCGTGATTTTTGGCATGTTATTGGGGTTCTTTGGGCAATCTCGTAAGAGATGCTCCTTTCCACAATCTTGGCAAAAGCCTTGGATCGTTACTGACTGGGGTTGTGTAGGTGGAGGTAAGGGACAATCACGAATGAGGTGATCTCCTTGGCATCTGTAGCACGGTCCTCTTGGGAATGGAGGTCTTACTTGCCTAGGTTGAGGCCTAGGGTTGGGGTTTGCATACATGACGTTTGTGTAATCTGACTCCCAACTAGGTTCACTCGGTTCTTCACTATAGTAGGACTCACCATGTTCTGGAGACTGCATGTAGTAAGCCTGGGGACTATCGACATGTGTAGAATCAAAGCTATGGTCACTGGGATCACTTTCGGAAAGCAGTGGTGTTACAGGGACTATAGCTCTATTCAGATTTTCTTCTGCAACAGCATACTTTATCGGAATCACATTAGCTGGAGCTGGGGGTTGTTGTGCTAACACAGGCTGAGGCCTTTGTTGGTTTTGATATTGTGGTTGATAATTTTGTTGTGGCCTGCCATATGGCTGTGGAGGGTACTGGTTCTGGTATCTTCCCTGTGGTGGATAGGGTTGAGGATAGGTTTGCCTAACTGTTTGCTTATTGTAGGGGCAATCTTGTGCGGTGTGATTGGTGTACCTCCGTTCTATGGTGCAGTACTGGCTACTAGGATTTACTTGGGGCTGAACCATAATGGGACATACATTCGGCATGTGGTCGCCACCACAAGTATAGCACCTTTTCACAGGGGCAAACCTTGGGATTTGTTTGCTAGTTACCCCTAATTTCTGAGCTACTTTCTCTGCAAGTTCCTCAATTGATGTGGATTGCGTGGAAGAGAGGCTAGAGGCACTATCTGAATCTTTGTATATCTTGGAAAGCTCTAACTCCTCCCCTAGGTTATCCTCAATGTCAATACACATGCGTACACACTCTTCTATGGTCCTAGGGTCCTTCAAGTACACATATGATCTTAATTTGGTACTTAGCAACCCGTCCAAGAATAAAGCCACTTGCTTGGCTGGTGTGGGTAACTCCGAAACAAGGCATCTTTCAAGATATTGCCTAAATCTCCTTCCTGCAAGTCTCACGGTCTCTTGCGGGGTTTGCTTGAAGCTGTGAATCAACGAGGAGGTATTATGCCTTATGCCACTCTTAGAGAATTCAATAATGAAAGCCTCTAGGAGTTGGTCTCTGCTCCTGAACTGCCTCTCATTTAGTGGCTGAAACCATGTCAGGGCAGTGTTCCTAAGGGTCAGACCAAAGGCATTGTACTGCGTGAATAGATCCTCCACTTGTTCAGCTCTCAAGACTTGCCTAAACTCATCCACATGATCGTATGGATCTCCCGTGCCATCGAAGTAGTTCTTCATGGACTTAACTAGCTGAGTCGGTCTCAAAGTCCTTGTGTGCTCTCTAGGTCGTGGTAGAGGGAACTCATCCGCATTCCTTTGATTCCTGTGAGCTCTGAGTATCTCAGGTTCTACTCTATTCGTTTCCGTCCTCCTTCTTTCTCTGCCCACTGGGTTGGCAAAGCTTACTTCTGGTCTATCTCTACTTCTGTCTCTTTGCATTCCATGAGCTTGGGATGTTCCAGCTCCAGGGTGACCATAGGATACATTCGATCTTGGTTGGGGAAACATGAATTCACCCTTCCAAGTGTAAACATGCCTATCATGTTCTGTCACCACAAAGATCCTCTCTGAAGCGTGATCTAAGTAGGTCACTCTACCTGGGCTATCAGGATCCTTAAACTCATAGATCATGATTGTTCCTATATCAATTGGCCGATCAAGTTTGTACCTCCAAAAGGCTTCGTCAGTCTCCTGATTGATGAGCAAATCTATGCTCTTATTATCCTGGGGAATCCACTCCGGTGTGATAATCCTAGTCAGAACCGATTTACCTCCAGGGGTTCTAGGTTCTGCCCCCATGTTTCCTTGCTCCAGGTCACCTAAGTCTGCTTCTGGGATCACATTTCCAAATTCGTCCGTCCTATCTGGGTGACTGGTGACTACGTATATGGTTCCTTCTTTGTCCAAGTATGCTCCGTTTTCGAACTTGACAGCTGGATGCTCTAGTCCAATGGATTGATCAGGATTCTTAATCTGTACTACAGATCTTCCTAGGCCATCCTCATAGATGTTGGCACCTAATCGGTTGATCCTAAGGTACTCCAACTGCGTTTTGTAAGGGCCTTCTACCCTGTGCAAGTATGGCACTCTTGAACTTCCTGTAGGTCTCTCCATACCTTGAGACATCTCGGATTCACTAGTCTCAGAACTTGGGTAGTAGGAGTGGTGACTCAACTGCTGGGCCCAAGACCTAGCAGTGTGGTTGACACTAGCCTCTGAAGACCTAAGGCTTTGTCTATCCCTTACTAGATGTCGTCCTGATCTAAGGTTCATATGCCTATTTAAGTAGCCCAATTTTTGCCCAGAGTACAACCTCGTTGCAGAGTCCTTTTGTACCAATTACTTAATCCCCTTTTTATGTTGATTATCGTGTTTATACTCTTGTCTGATATTACGTCGTTAGGAATACTTGAGTTTAATTTCGCACTTTAGTTTGATCGTTTCACGTTAGGTTCTTTTCCTTTAAGGTTGTCGTTCACACACACAGGTTCTCTCTTGTCTTGAACTTGATTTCTTAGATAATCTTTGATTTATCTCGGGGCTATCGTTGCCTGGAATTACTTCTAACACTACCCGCACTTAGCCTAACGCGCGTTCCCAAGCTTGCACTTACACTTGCTTAGACCGCCTTTCGATGCTCTCAATAGATCTGTAAAGTTCCAAAGTTAGCTTTAATATTTAAATTCCAAAGACAGAACCAATCACTTTCATTCATGTAACACTTCACCAATTTGCACCATGATTCTTTGGACACACTCTAGAGATCCCTGAATTTTATTCCCCCTGGGTATGGTCAACTTAAAAATACCCCCGTGTAGTATATGCCACAAGCTTTCCAACAAGCCCTAGAGCTCAAAAAATGGATTTCGTATGAAAAAGTTGTGACCGTTCAGGGTTCTAGGGTTAAGACAGGGTTCAGACAAGATCACTGTGCAACAGGTTTTCCCCAAGTTGTTTTCCTAAGGCCTCCTAATGTGTTCTAGAGTAAAATGTTTATGCCCAAAATTAGCCCAACTCTTCAATTAACAAACCCTAAAAAATTTAGCTAAAATTGGTTGTCAATCGCGATGGACAGGGCTGTCAATCGCGATGGACAGAGGGTTCAGTCAATCGCGATGGACACTCAATCAATCGCGATTGACAGGCTATCGGTCGCGATGGACAGGGAATTCAGTCGATCGCGATGGACAGAGGGTTCAGTCGATCGCGATGGACACTCAATCAATCGCGATGGACAGGCTATCGATCGCGATGGACAGGAGTTCAGTCAATCGCGATGGACAGAGGGTTCAGTCAATCGCGATGGACACTCAATCAATCGCGATGGACAGGGGTATCAATCGCGATGGACAGGCTGTCAATCGCGATGGACAGAGCTGTCAATCGCGATGGACTGAAATTTTGCAAAATTTTCAAAAACTTTTGTGGGAATGTGGTGTGCAGGGTCTCTAGTCCACTGTGGTGCACTCAGATTTACCAAAAAGTGAAAATTTTTGTCAATCCTGATCGATAGGAGTCGGCGACTGCGAGACAGTTCTGCACATTTCCGTACCTGCGCGACGTGCTGGAGGGGATGATGATGCTGAAACCTGCAAGACACTCCAAGAACATGCAGAAAATAGCACACAACAGTTCGCTGTCTCGCTCTCTCACACAAGTGAAATGAGGGAAATGAGGTGGAGAAGGTGATATAATCAAAAAACTGAAATTTTTGCGATGATGGAAGTGGAGGTGGAAGATGGTGGTGATGATGATGGTGATGATGGTGGTAAAGTAAGAAAGAGAAAAATAGGAAAAGTAGAGAAATTACCTACAACGCCAATGTCTCCAATCTACGTCTTACCATCACACGCTCGTCCTCAAAGCTCGATCCCCGGCAACGGCGCCAAAATTTGGTGTAGCTCAGTGATGAGTAGCACCTCCTTTAATGTCAATCCGGGAAGACGTGAGGATGGTATGAAGACCTCGAGCAAGTGGAGGCACAAGTGCGTGAGTGAGAAGCACACAAACATGCACACACATACACACACACGCGCACACACGGCAAGACAAAGAGTGAGAAGCAATGGAGTTCTTAGATTACTTTCAAAAAGCTATTACAAGTTCATTTCAATTACAATCTAACCTCAAAAATGAGCTCTCTGGCTCTTTTTATAGTTTTTGACTAGGTTTTGGCCCTGTCCAGACCTAGTGTCCAGCCTAGTTAAAAATTAGGTTCCAGGGCTAATTTGAGGACTTAAACGGAGTCTAAAAAATACGAAAATTGATATGTAGGTACTTCTAAGGCTCCTCAAGCTCAAGGACTCCTTGGCTTGCACAAAATGGAGCTACAAAAATATGAAATGGTATTTACAATGATTGTTAGTGATAAGAATCACTGTTAAAAGATGTTGATTTGGAAAAAATTGAAGGGCCTATCTGCCTGATTTGTGTCGACTGCTTTGTCTACTTACTCCTTCACCTTGTTCTGACTCTCTCCGCTGGCTTCCTTGTCTAGTCGGTCCTTGGGTGCCCATACTGCTCTCAACACCACCCTCTTTCTTCTTTGCCTCTTTTGCAGCCAGTTTTGGACAGTTCTTTATGATATGATCATTTCCTTTAGAGTACTTGCAAAACAATTTCTGCTTTTCTGATTTCTTCTCATCTTTATCTTGGTTCTTCGATTATGCAGCATTTGCAGATTTCTGCTTACTAGTAGAAGAGCTCCATTTTCCTTTGCCCTTCTGACTAGCCAGGAAAGCTTGATCTGCAACACGCATAATGGACCTGTTCTGCCTGGACTAATCTTGCTGCAACAGAACAGAGACTAACTCCTCAAATGACAAGGCATTTGGATTGCCTTTCATCATCAACCGAAGAGTAGAGGCGAAACTCTGATATGAATCAAGAAGACCATTCAGAACGGTCTGCACAAGTGAGCTATCCCATATAACCTCATCAGCAGAAATCAATTGTTCCTTCAAGTCTTTGATCTTTGTGAGAAAACTGTCCATAGAATCACCTTCATTCATGTGCTCACTCTCCAACTGTTTTCGAAGGTAAGCAACACGAGCCTCATTCCTAGCCTGGTACAAAGTGGTAAGTGTATCCCAAGCATCCTTAGCTGTTCTGCAAGAGCGAATGTGAGGAATAATGGCACGTTTGACAGACAAAGCTATTAATGCATTTGCCTGGGCGTCTCTGCCATCCCAGCGAATCTGCTCTACAGTAGGTGCAACAAAAACAGCAGCACGAACAGGAATCTGTGGAATATCATCTTCGACACCATCTTCATCAACTCCAGCACCTGTATTTGCAGTACCTATCGTTACAGGTGTAACAGGACGTCTTTCAACACCCTGCACAATGTTCCACAATCCTTTTGCAACCAATACATGTCGCATCATATACGAGTCAAGAATCAAAATGAAGCCAAAGAAGTCAGTGAAGAAAGTGAAGAGATCTTAGAAATATAGCTTGTATACATATGTACATTACAGATGAAAATTCTTGTACTATGAGTTTAGATGATCATTAGAATGATAAGGAATAATATAATAGATGTGGGATGAGTCCAGAATCATATGTATATAAGTCAATGATGTAAAGAAATAAATGAGAGTCATTAGAAGCCAAGTGTCCATATGATAGATGTGTAGAGATTCATCTTCAAGAGTAAAGCATCGATTCTTTCTCTGATTTCTCTCAGCCTGATCATGTGCATCAAGAAATATTTTGTACACATCTGATCTAGAAGCTAATCAAGATATGTTCAAAGTTTCATGGTTTCATTCCTTTCAGGGTGTGTGTATGATCATTAGGAACATGTATATGTAAAGTTTGCAGGTAGATCTCTTAGAGTCGTGCACTTTTTTTGTGTCAATGATTTGCTTGGATCTCAGTGCACAGTGTAAAGTTTTTTATGAATGGGCATTCAAAATCTAAGTCAAAAGGTAAAGAATCTATGGCTAAGAGCATTTAGCAAAACAGGACTTGTGCTGTGAGAAATCAATCTTATAAGTTGACTATGTCAAAGTCGCTTGTTCAGGAATACAGTTTTTTACATATTTTTTATCTTAATGATCAAGTCAGAGTTTTAATAATTCTTTTGAAGGTCTAATGGTTGATATGATTGCAAAAAGGTAGCATGGAGATATGTATATTATTAAATTGAAGAAATTTGAAGATATGTGCAGGTAATGAAGTTAATCTCTGAAGCAGACTTCTTGAAGAAGAAACGTTTTCACTCAGAGAAGTGATAGTTAATGATTTGGTAAATCAAGGTAACATTTGTGTAAAGTTTGGCCAATAACTGATATAGAGGTACTCTTAAATCAGTCTAAATCAAGCCTTTGGAGATTTAGAGGCCTCCAACATACACATTCCCTTGCCTTATGTGTAAGTATTATTTATGAACCAGATATTATTTTGTTGAAGTTTCCTCACCTGCCTCTTATATTTAATGTACTGATGTACACTTCTAATGTCTACACACTTCCTCCACTCTAGGCTAGAACATGCTGATTCAAAACCAAAGACTTCCCTTCAATCATATTACCAACAACATGCTCCCAGTCAATTATTTCTCCATATGCTACCTCTTTCAATCTATCAAGGGTAGTCTCTGCAGATTGTTTCCAAACTTGCAAGGTTTGTTGCAACTTTGGACTTTCCCAACTATACACAACTCATCAACCTTTCATTTAAGAGAACTGGATTCTTGATGTACACGAGCACACTTCGCACCTAGTAGCTATTGATTGTTCATTGCTCTTTATTATCTATAGAGAATCCTAATTAAAGAAAATACTTTGTAACAAAATCATTCAAAGCTGTAGTTTGAAGTTTTTTGCAACAAGACTACGCAGAACATGTGATCAAATAAAGAAAGAGTGATTCCTATGTAAGCGAAACAAATGATGGAAAACCAAAATTTATGGTGCAACTATAAAACATGTATTTCTTTCAGCAAGAGTTCATCCAAGCACTCTTGCATCCAAGCACAGATGCGCAAATACTTAAAACATCCTATTAGAAGAATACAGACTTCATTAAGGAAATTGTGAATCATAATCATAAAATTTCATGACCTTTGCAATTCCTCATTTCCTCTACACACATTTAGATAGAGGCTCCATCCATCAGAAGTCGGGAAACTATGCCCTCCATTTATGCTTCTTATGTATCCAAAACAAACACTTATTTTTAGGTTCAAATGATCATTCAAGAAGTGATTCAATGAGTACTTGCCCTCAATGAAGATGAACGCAACCAAAATGTGTCACACATGAATATACAATAAAGATCACCTTTGTGGATATGGATCACCGATCTTGAACAAGTTGACACCATCTATCTTAGCTATCCGTCGCTTATCCATTCTTCTTGCAAAAGTGTCACATTCATTTATTTCTATGGGATTATATTTACTTCCATTGAGTCTCAATTTGGTTGCTTTCATCTCATTTGCGGTCCTCCTCCTTGATTCTTGACCACATCGACCCCCTCTGAACCTGTGCATCCTCCGTATGTACCAACCTATATACATATCAATAAACACAAATGAGCATAAAGTAGTCATGGCAGATAAACATAACTTAAAGAAAATTTAGCTAGATGCATGAAATTTGAAAGTGCATTAAACTTGGCATAAATTAAGAGAAGAAGGTAGATACAAGCATCACATACAACATATGAAGATATAGTAATGCATTCAAACTAACAATCACATGAGCGAATTCAAACTTCTTAGCTCTTTCATTAACTTAACCTAGTCAAATCCAGTAGCCCATCCTAAGCATATGTATATACCAACCCTTTCTAGCTTGATTTATGAAACTACATTCTGAGTTCCCTCTTGATTTCCCACCATCTACACACCCATCATACCTTTTCTTATTTTCCTTTTACTTTTATTTTATTTTTATTTGCTTTCATTCTTCATCCCAGCTTAGACTTTTTTTGTTATTAATTTTATTCTTTATTTACACATGCCGGTCTATGCCAAAATCGGGTGCGACTCATGGACCTGTCCACCGAGCCAGGTTCGGCCCACTCTTCTATCGACCTGACATAGTGCAGGATGCACAATGTCAGCCTCATATGAAATTGACGTCATCTCGTGGCTCTAACCACCTGATCAGAGTGGCTTCACTCGCCTATCGACCCGTATGAGTGCATGAGAATATATATGTGAGGCCATACGATGCAACTAGCATCAGCTTGTGACCCTGATCACCCGACTAGGGTAGCTCCACCCACCTACTAGCTCATCACAATGCCCAACAATACATACACATACACATAGTTAGCTGGTTGGTGTATGAAATCGTTTTCTGAGACATAATCAGTTTGAAGGCCGGATCAGACGAGAGATCAAAAGCAAAATTCAAAGCGTCTCACTCATCAAGTGTTCATGAACACTATTATATACATGTACTCAGTTTAGGTTTTCCCTTCACCTTCTTAGGTCTTGTTCCCAAAAGTTCTAGTCTGCTTTCTAATTCTACTCGCATAATCCCGATCCTTATACATCACATGTAATCTCAATAGTCGTATGAGATCTTTGGTCTACTTAATTTTCTTATTTATGCATTGGTTATGTATCATATGCCCAAATCATGAAATCTTTTTATATAGGCATTTATACACATAATACACATATATACAAGAGAAAAGAAAAAATGAGAGAGTAACATCTCACTGGTATAAAGTTAGAAGCCATTTGAACTTAACACCTCCAAACACCTCTTCTTCCTTCATTCTGAGTTGCCATCTTTCATTTATTGATCCAAATCCTATTTCTTCTAAAAAACTTGATGAAAACCATTAGACACTTTATTTCATTATGTACAACTTAGACCTATTTTTTTTTGTTCGGGGCTACATGCTAAAATAAAACATGATCATGAGACACACATATATACACACCTCAGATCACAAGTTTAGAAGACATTATTCATCTTTATTTATGTACAGTAGCAAACTCTGACTCCTAACTCATAATACTTTAGTCTTATTCAATTCAACTCTTATGGATGCCTATATATCAGTGCCCTTATTTGGTCCTCTGGTAGAGGAAATAAAGGCATCAAGTTCTTCTTCACTTAATGGTTCACCTTCACTTTGTTCTCGAAGCATCGTGATGTTAGAACTCTTTCTTTTTCTTCCATAATATCTGCAGTCATGGGAAGCATTTTAGACAAGAAAATGTACAACGTGGACTGATCTATAGGCACATTCCTGGCTCGAGTCAACTCTCTATTTTTTGTCTGATCTAAAGGCTAGCCCTAGGTCGAGTTGGACGTACATCCCTGGTTTGGTTTGAAGCTATTCCAGCTAATGGTCCTTCCTCAGTCATTGTTCTGTGTGCTGAGGGGTTTACATGCATGGGGAGTAAGTACTAAAAAATAAAGGCATCATTCGGAGATCATACTAAAGATGCATTTCTATTTTGAGTCAAAGTTCTATTTCTAGTTGGATTTAAATTTGCATTTCTATCTCGAACTGAATTCCTCTATGATGATGTTTCCACCTCATCATAAAAATTCCTCTCCATGATTGAATCACAATTCTTTATCTGTTTCTAGAGCTATACCTGCAAGGAAAGACACATTAGAAATGATCATGCATGAATCTTTATTTATGTACATTAGCATGCATTCATGTTTACAGAATTTCATTATTCAATGCACAGTCTTACCTTTGCTTGCACACATTATTTCATAGCCAATTGTTCTTCTTATTTATTTACACTTTTATTTATCTCTCTTCTCCCTCTTGAACCTCTTTAACAAGCTCCTCATTTTCTTCGTCTTCTTCTTCCTCCTCATCTATCACTATCTCATAATCCCCATTCTCTCATCTTTTAAAGAGCTTAACTCTCTTCCTAGCAATCAATTCCTTTAACTTGGTTCCATCCAGTTCCCTAAGCGAGTATGTAATATTGTCGAACACTTTACATATCACATGGGGACCAAACCATCTCTTTACCAATTTTCTTTGGGCGTCGTATTGCATATCTAGTGAGCTATCGTAGACAAGTGCCCAATCTCCTTCATTCAACTTTTTGGGTCTTAAACTATGGGACTTATCAAATGCAATCTTATTTCTTTCTCTAGATGCCCTGAGCTTAACCGCAACTTCTTCTACTAGATTTCTTCCTTTCTCCAATTGAAGAATCTGTATAGCTAGAAGATCTTCTCTTGACATCTCATCTTCCCAAGGCAGTGAAGTCCATGCTAAAGCATGGACTTCGTTAGTTTGACAATACATTAGGTTTTTGACAATACATTAAGACTTCATTAGTTTCATTAGTTTGTTAGTAATATAGGTTTTTGATAATACATTAGTTTTGCTGGCATGTATGGAGTAGTCCTAGTGCATGTCATCCTGTCTATCCATAGGGCAAAAGGAAGATATTTTGGCTAGTTCTTTATTTTCCCCTCACAAGCCTTAGCCAGAGCTTTAATAATCGCGGGATGTCCGTGCTCAATTTTCCCATTGGTTTCAGGATTGTAACTAGTGGTGAGTGATAGGTGAATTCCATATTTTTCAAAGAAGTCTTTAGCCTCTTGGGTATCGAGCTCACCTTTGTCAGCGACTATTTTCTCAACATAGTCAAATCTAATAAACACGTCTTCTAGTAGAAACTAGCATACAATGCTCGTAGTTTTTTTCCTCAGGTCCTCTCTTGCGAGCACAATATATCTCATGTGTTGCACCCCTAATGGCATTGTAACCAGGTTGACAACCCACTTATAATAGATATTTAGAGGATATGTTGGATGCAACTCATCTCTCTGTTTGACATTCGAGAACACCTGGCAGGTCTTACAAGTGACCACATATTTCTATACATCTACATACATCCCAAGCCACTAATATCTTTCCTTTATCTTTTCATAAGTCCCTAGAAAGCCTTTATGTCTTGCCCATAGTGAACTATGCATTTCACACATAATCTTGTCCCTCGCTTCATTGCAACCTATAACTCGCTAAGGTATCTTGCTTATTCCAATATTTTGTTTCCAACATAATCCATCTTTTAGAAAGTAATTGTTTGACTTTCTCCAAATGGTACGAAACTTTTCTTTGCTCCAACTATGATTAGGTTAAGTATCTTTCAATTTCCTTCCACTCATTTTCATAGTCATCTTCATTGAATCTTTCTCTTATTCCTACTTGAACTTTGTAAATTTTCTCTTCTCTTCTTCGATTTCCTTTCTCGCTTCCTAAGCTCTTTCAAATTTCTCCTCTTGAAGATTCAATACTAGCCTCAAACTTCTCATTTTGATGAGTAGGCTTCTTTCTATTCAGTCCTATAGGTGCTTCATCTAAGCTTGAAGTATGTACATGCAAAGCATAAAAATCCAAACCTATCTCTTCATCATTAGAAATCATTGAGTCTTCATTTTCATATATCTCTCGCGATAGCATATCAGCTACCACATTATTCCTACCTGCTATATGGATAAACTTGGGGTTTAATGACTTGATATGCACTATCCATCTTAACATGGCGATGTCTACAGTGGAACAGTTCATGATCATTGTCAAGTTCTTCATGAATAGGTCTTGTTCGAGGATAAGTCCTGCTCCTGACATGGTCCACACAAACCATCATAAATTGGATCGCTTTCTTTCCATCCTTGCTTCGGATTCATGCATAGGCCAAACCAACCCTAAGACTCTTGTCTCCATCCTTAAGGCAGTAATGTATGACTGCCCTAAAATCAATGAATAGCTGGAATGATCTTGGACGAAAAAGTTATGATAATCACTAACATCTCTGATTGTGACTAGTACTTGTGGGCATGCACCAAATAGCTCACCTAGCATCGTATTAGTAACCCGGATTCTCCAACGTGGCTGCATATCTATTGGGCATTTCCCTTTCATGTAGATATCTTTGTACATTAAGTTGATTTCAGATCCGTGATCGATAAGAGGGACAAGAGTTATATCTAAAGAATTCCGTTCCAAGAACATTTCCTCATGTGTGCACGATTGCACATTAGCTTCAATTTGTTCAAGTTCATTTTTCAATTCTCCTACTTGTGCTTGCACAACTTGAACAGGTGTCTCTTCATCCATGCTCTCAGCTTCTTAAATGTTCGCTATTGGCTGTCATTTCCTCTTTAAGAGATTGATTATTACTTTTAGACATTCACATTTAGCTATTCCTAGCAAATCACCTAGTGTAAATTCGGTTACATTGTCAAGCACTCTTTTCTATAGAACTTGTTTTAAATCGGTGGCTTGCTCAATGTGTGACTTTAGCATGTATGATGGGTTTTTCACTCTCCCTTGACCTCTGCTTGCGGGTTTCATCTCTTGGTCCTAAGGAGGATTATTAACTTGAGTAGGAACTAGCATCTCAACAGAAGTAGGGTTTTGAACTTGAGTCGAGATTTAATTTGGTTGGGTTGTTGTTGGTTGAAATGGTGGAACTACTTGAGTGGGTTGATTTGTTTGTATTGGTTGATTTTGATTTGGTTGTTGAGTTTGACTTTGTAAAGCTTCTATTTGCCATCTAATTCTTCTTTTTTCTTCTTCACCTTCATTAGTTCTCCTCCTTTTTTCTTCCACTATCATCTCATGCTCCACTAAAGAGCATAAATAAGTAATAATCGAGAGTACCTATAGGATCGTCCCATCTGATTACACCTCGGATCTCATTGCTTGCTGACTTTAAGATTTCATGATGCATCTTTCCCCGATCTAGAGATTTGATTACTTTAGACCATGATTTTGTCACTATTTTCATCAATTACTTGACATGCATATGTAGATGTATGAGATGTTGAAGCAACATTACCAAAAGTGCCAGGAAAAACACTCTCACCAAAGTTAATATTTACCTTTTCTCTGATTTTCTAGTCATAAATCATCTTCTTCTTTATGAAAACTAGATTTTTAGCCAATGCTTCTTTAAATCTCTTGCACGAGTATTTGTTGTGCTCCAAGGAGTCACACCAGATACACCTCTTAAGCTTAGGATCTTTTGGGTCTTTATTGTTAGTTGCTTGCGGGGATTGAGATTCCATCATCTGTTTAACACTCTGGATCGTGAGATCACTAAATATTTTAAACATTTCTTTCATGGTGTTGGGAGGCACAATATCCTTCCTTGTTGGTGGATTAGTCTGAGCATCGGGAACTCACTGATGTGGTGCCTATATTTTCTCTTCTTGTAAATCCTCCTACCAATCTTGCATGAATTTTTCCATAGCTCTTCTTTTTTCTATGTAACTCTTCACTGCTACTTCCACCTCATCCCAATTTTCTGTAAGCGTGAAATCTATCTCCATGTCTTGCAATTGTGGGAGAAGTTCTTCACGGGCCTTTATATCTATCGCCTATAGAAATAGAGATTCCCTTTCATGTTCTATTGCTCTTCTATCATGTTCTATCAAGTCATCGTACTGATGGTCAAATTCCCTTTTTGCAAGCATTTAGGAGCAAAAATCAACCCACAAGGGAAGAACAAGAAAGGTTGACCACATGGTGTGCAAATGATGCTCTTGCCAAGTCTTATCTACTAAATTCAATATCTGATTTCTTGTTACCTCACATTAGGAATTGCAATACCTCCCAAGAGACTTGGGAAGTACTTTCTTCATACTTCTCATCAAATACAAGAGCTAGGAAGAACCAACTATGGATGGAGTTTACAACCCTGAACAAGCAACCAAAGCAAAGTATAGCTGATTATGTGACCAAGATGAAGGATGTGGCTAACCAGCTTGCAAGCATTGGAGAGGAGATAGAAGAAGAACATATAGTAAGGTAGATCATGAATGGCATCAAAGCTGATGATAAGTGGGATTCCTTTACCACAACAATGGATCTTTATATGGATATGTGAATACCTGACCTCAACACATTGATGGGGTAACTCTTCACCCATGAAACAAAGCTCAACAAGAATGGAGACAACTCTAGAGGTAATCAATATTTTTTCCTTTACACAGATAGAAATAAAAGTAAGGATAAAGATAAAAGCAAAAAGAATGAAGAAGAGGCTACTACCTCTCAAGTGAACTTCACAGGTAGAGGAAGAGGTGCTAGAGGAGATCCTACAACACTTCACCTCTCAAGTGAACTTCACAGGTAGAGGAAGCAAGGGGAGATCCTACAACACTGCAATATATATGGCTTGAGAAACCATACCACATATGAATGTTTCAAGAATATAAGGAATCTGAGGGGAAGAGGCTTTCATAGAGGAGGCTATGGACAACCCAGAGGCAGGTTCAACAATGGAGGAAGTAATTATCATCACAACTACAATCAAGGCTACAACAAAAACTACCAAGGATGCTTCAGAGGTAGAAGAGATTATAACAACTACACAGAAGACCAAGAGGATTCTCTACGGATCATGAACATGACATCCAAGCAAGGTAAAGATGATGAACATCTTTTTTATAATGATTCTGGTTGTTCCAATCATACGATTGGAAATGTAGCATTGTTATGTGATCTTGAAGAACCTAAAGGGAAGCATGAAGTACAGATAGGTGATGAAACTAGACACTCTATTAAGAAAATTGGAAATTTCAAGGCTTTTGATAGTAACATGAACCTATTGAGTAAAGTTTTATATGTGCCAACCATAACAAAAAACCTAGTCAGTGTTGGGAAAATTATTGAGAAAGGCTAGCTTACAGGTTAGATTTACATGGCATTGAGCATATGTGGAAGACCCTCAACAAGGCTTCAAGAGGATTGCAAAAGGTGAGAAATCTGGTAGACTCTTTACATTTGAGGTTGAAGATACAAGAAACATTGTACTCTTCAATTACAAAGATCAAAATCTATCTGAACTAGAGATATTGCATAAAAGGCTAGGTCATATAGGTGAAAGAACACTAAAGCAAATATGCAGGGATCAGAGTGTGCTTGGCATTCCAAATGTGTCAAAGCAACACATGATATACAAATGTGGAGCATGCCAGTTTGGCAAAGCTCACAAACAACCATTCAATAGAAAAGGGTACATGTATGAACTTGGAGCTTGTGCACACTTATGTGTGGGGTCCTAGTAGAGAGCCATCAATCTCATGTTCAAGGTACTATGTTTCATTTATAGATGATTATAGTAGATGGACAATTCTTTACTTCATGAAACATAAAGATGAAGCATTTACATGTTTCAAAAAGTATTTGGCATTTGTTGAAAATCAGACAGGTAGAATCTTGAAGAGGATCAAATTTGATGGAGGTGGTGAGTATTTCTCACATGAATTTGATTCATTCTTAGAGGATAGAGGTATAAAAAGAGAGGTCACAACAAAATATGCTACTGAACTAAATGGAGTGGTAGAGAGGAGGAATAGATTGATAGTAGAGGTTGCAAAATCAATGTTGGTGGAGAAGAAACTACCCAATTATTTATGGGTAGAGCTTGTTTTCACAGCTACATACTTGATTAATAGGCTCCCATCCAAATCCTTGGATGGAATGACACCCTATTAGGCATGGAATGGCAGGAGACCATCATTGGGCCATTGTAAAATCTTTGGGTGCATTGCTTATGCACATATACACTCACAAATTAGAGCGAAGCTTGATCCTAAAGTTGAAAAGTGTATATTCATTGGGTATGACCAAAACCAGAAGGGATATAGGCTGTACAATCCCACTAACAAAGGCTTTATAGTTAGTAAGGATGTAGTTTTTGATGAAAATAAAGATCAACAATTACTAGAAGATGTCAACTCAAAGGATGAAGAACAAATTGACTTCAAGGCTTGGAAGTCAAAAGGCAAGACCAAGTTCAAGCAATAGGAAGACATTCTAGAGTCCTCCAATCAAGCACTTAGAAGATCTCAAAAGGAGAGTAAGAAACCCATAAGGTATGGCTATGAAACATCATTAGTCATCAAGCAATCTGTGTACATCACTAAAGACTCTATGACAGAAGAACCTTCTTCATTTTAAGAAGCTAATGATAAGAAAGAATGGAGAGAAGCCATGCAGGAAGAAATTGAAGCACTTCAGAAAAAAAAACTTGGGATTTGGTTCCCAAGAAGCCAAGTATGAAGATAATAGGATCGAAGTGGATATAAAAAATCAAGAAGAATTCAGATGGTTCTATAAGCAGATACAAAGCAAGGCTAGTGGCAAAGGGGTTTGCTCAAACCCATGGAGTAGATTATGAAAACACTTTTTCAACTATGGCTAAGATGCTAAAAATTAGAGTTCTGGTAAGTGTTGTTGCTTCTAAGAATTGGAACCTATATCTGTTAGATGTTAAGAATGCATGCCTTTTTATCCCAAGGGGGGATCACTACTACCAAATTTGCATGCTTTTTCTAATAGTGATTGGGTTGGTTGCTATTACACCTGTGTTTCCACTAGTGGCTTTTGCTTCATGCTTGGTAGCTCATGTATATCTTGGCTGAGCAAGAAGCAGCCTACTGTGTTGTGAGGCTGAGTATAGGGCAGCTTTCACAGCGATTGTTGAGTGTGTGTGGCCCAGATGCCTTAGGGCTGATTTGGGTGTTGGTCGGTCTTTTGCCACCACCATCTTCACTGACAGTCAGAGTGCATTGGTAGTTGTGAGGAACCCTGTGTTCCATGCTCACACTAAGCACATTGATGTGCATTATCATTATGTCAGGGAGAGGTTCTCTGTTGGAGAGATCATCTTGGCTTATGTGCCCACACAGGAGAACATTGCAGACCTTTTCACAAAGGCTGTGCCTTGGGAGAAGTTTGAAGCTTTTTGCAAAGCTTTGGGCTTACTTCCTTTTGTGGATTGATTCCACATAGCTTGACACTTCCTTATACATGAGTGCTAGCTCCTTGTTCACCACATCACTACCAGGGGGTATTTTTTGCTATATCTAGGTAGGGATGTGTTTGAACACACTAGGACCACCAGGGCACTTTTTTCCCTCTTTAAGACGTTTTTTCCTCAGGCTTGTATATATGCCTATAGCCCTAACGGGTAACTTCTCTTTGTACATTCTAGTTGTAATACATTTAGTAGTGTGTTGTGCTCTAAGATTCTTCTTCTTCCTTGTGTTGTTCACGTGCTTCGGCAGACGTCTAACTCCAATAGTCCAGACCTAGTGTTCGGCCTAGTTAAAATTTAGGTTCCAAGGCTTATTTGAGAGCTGAAACAGAGTCCAAAAATTATGAAAATTGATATGGAGGTGCTTCTAGTAAGTACTCCTCAAGCTTGAGGACTCCTTGACTTGAACAAAATGGACTCTAATATACCAAAAACAGTATTTACAATGTTTATGTAGTGATAAAAATCACTTTTGATCGAAAATAAGTTACAAAAAAATGATTAGGCCTCTTTTGTGCCAGGTTGTACTTGAGTGCTCTATCTCCTGATTGCTTGTAGGCCAATGCTCCCCCCTCTCTAGCATTTGTCACCCCGTGACAAACCTCTATTTTGTAAGGTGGTCGATGTAATATTGGATGACATTCATGGCCAACTCGTGTTTGTGAAGCCTTAATCCTCTTGCAATATCGGCTTGCAATGCATCCCAATTGATAGCACTTGGGATATTTGGCTATGGCATCATGTAATACTCAGAATACATAGCATGCTCACATGCATTTAAGTGTAATAGGTGTGTTGGCTTTGGTGCAAACACCTCAGAGTGATACTCCCAAAAGCTTGTAGTGAACATATCTTCAAAGGTTTGTTTGTAAGAGGCTGGGAGGTATTTGATATGGGCATGCCAACCATAAGCTACTCTAAGCTTGAGATCATGCTCATGTCATACAGCAAATCATAATTACCATTTGTGAAGCTTGGTAGAGCTACTTGTGGTGCTTGCGTATTGCGAAAAGTCTTGAAAACAATTTGCACCATATCAAGAATTTTAAGCATCATCTGCACTGCTACATCTGGCATTGGCTTCAACCGAGGGATACAGTTGTCATGGGTCTCAAGTAGACTAGCGTAAGCTTCCAAGATAACCTTGATGTTCTCAAGAGGCACGACTTAAAATTTTCATGGACTTATGATCGGCCCTGGTGTGCTCTCTATGGCTGCTTCTAAATTTTCTTGATTTTGGAGTTGCAATAATCTATTCTCCATTTGAGCCGATGCGAGATGCCTTTTGAGTAGTGTCATGTTGCACTGGAGTTTAGAGTTGCATTCCATTTGTGTTTGGAGATGACCTTCAACTTGTTGCATGGCTTCTTGGTCTATCATCTAAAGCTTCACCTCCAATGTGCTATGAGCTTCTTGTAATGTATGAAACTACATATATAGACTTTCATTGTCTTCCTCAATGCAGTTCTGTAGAGTGATCCTGCAATGTCCTGTTGTGTGCCTCGAGTTGTTGGTCTCCTGTCTGAAGTTGCATCATACACTGAGTCCTAGTATTAAATGCAATATCTATAGATGAAGATGTAGTTTCTACATTGGTTGATGCAAGGGAAAGGGAATGGGGGATGGGAAGTGTGAATGATGTGTCTAGTAGAGAGGTTTGTGTAGGTGAAATTGGTGGTGGGGGAATGGGGGGTAGTGGAAATGTGGGGGGAAGGGGAGGTGCTATGGGTGGCATGTTGGAGATAGACGTCTGTGGAAGCACGCGAACAGCACAAGGAAGAAGAAGAAGCTTGGAGCACAAGCACACAATACTGAATGTATTACTAGAGAATGTACAAAGATAAGTAGCCCATTAGGGCAATAGACGTATATACAAGCCGAGGGAAAAAAACCTCTTGAAGAGGGAAAAAAGTGCCCCGGCGGTCCTAGTGTGTTCACACACATCACTACCTAAATATATCAACAAATTCCCCCTAGGAGTGATGCGGTGAACAAGGAGCTGGCACTCATGTATAAGGAAGTGCCAAGCTATGTAGAAATCACTCCACAAAAGGAAGTAAGCCCAAAGCTTTGCATAAAGCTTCAAACTTCTCCCTAGGCAGAGCCTTCGTGAAAAGGTCTGCTATGTTCTCCTGCGTGGGCACATATGCCAAGCTGATCTCCCCAGCAGAGAACCTCTCCTTGACATAGTGATAATGCACCTCAATGTGCTTAGTGCGAGCATGGAACACAGGGTTCCTCGCAAGTACCAATGCGCTCTGACTGTCAGTGAAGATGGTGGTGGCAAAAGACTAGCCAACACCCAAATCAGCCATAAGGCGTCTGAGCCACACACACTCAACAATCGTTGTGAAAGCTGCCCTATACTCAGCCTCACAACTGGAAGTGGCCACAGTAGGCTGCTTCTTGCTCAACCAAGATATACATGAGCTACCAAGCATGAAGCAAAAACCACTGGTGGACACACCAATGTCATAGCAACCAGTCCAATCTGAGTCAGAAAAAGCATGCAAGTCTGGTGGTAGTGATCCCCCCTTGGGATAAAACAACCCAAGTAGCCGAGTACCACTCAAGTAGCGAAAGATGCACTTAACTGCCTTCCAATGCGTCCCTCCTGGGCAATGCATAAACCTGCTCATCTGTGAGGCAGCAAACTGAATATCTGGCCGACTAATGCATAAATAAATCAAACATCCAACAGCCTGCTGATAGAGAACAACATCAAATGTATCTCCAGCATCATGAAGACTCAATTGTAAACCTGTCTCCATAGGAGTGGCAATAGGCTTACAGTCTTCAAGGCCAAAACGCTCTGATAATGTGTCAATATATTTCGTCTGACACAAAGGCATTCCACCATCAACTTGCATAAATTGAATGCCCAAATAGTGATGCAAATGCCCCAAATCAAACATCTCAAATGAGGCATGCAAATCAGCCTTGAATTCAGCAATATGCTTCTCGATGGGACCAGTGAGCAGCATGTCGTCAACATAGACAACAATGATCAGAAGCACATCATTAGCACGCTTAACATATAAGGTGCTTTCAGTTGGACTGTTCTCAAAACCATGTGCAACCAGATAGGCATGTATCTTCTCATACCAAGCACGTGGTGCTTTGCTTTAAACCATATAATGCCTTCTTTAACCTGCACACTTGGTTTTCATGCCCTTTCTGCACAAAGCCACGGGGCTGAAAAACATACACTTCTTCATGCAAGTCACCATTCAAAAATGATGTTTTAATGTCCAACTGATGTACATTCCAACCATGATGGGCTGCAAGTGCACAAATGCTCCGAACAGTAGTCATACGGCATGTGCGTGCAAAGGTCTCATCAAAATCAATGCCTCTTTCCTGCGCATAACCCTTTGCA
Source organism: Ceratopteris richardii (assembly GCA_020310875.1). NCBI lineage: Eukaryota > Viridiplantae > Streptophyta > Polypodiopsida > Polypodiales > Pteridaceae > Ceratopteris > Ceratopteris richardii. Next base: position 47,293,875 of record CM035406.1, on the reverse strand, counting down.
ACAAGCCTAGCCTTATACCTGTCCACTGTACCATCACGTTTACGCTTCAGCTTGTATACCCACTTAGTGCCAATCGCCTTCTTGCTAGGAGGCAAGTCACATAAAGACCAAGTACCATTCTTCATTATAGCATCATATTCAGATTGCATAGCAGCCATCCAATTTTCTGAATTTTGTGCTTCATCAAATGAAACAGGCTCATTCTCATCATAGAGACTAGATGCAGCCATAGCATAGCAATCTGATGCAAAAGAAGCACTATGAGAGCTTGAACGAGTACGATATGACAGAGGTGCATCTAATTTGCTGACACGCAAAGTCTGCACCAGCCATTTTGGCATAGTTCTTGCCTGCTCTATATCAGCTCTCTCATCAATAAGTGCATCATGTACATCTGCATCAGAAATAGAATTATCTGCATCATCACATGAAACTTGCAAAGGCTGAGAAGTTGCCTCATTAAGACCAGCACTAGACTGTCCACCTGTAAAAAGAGGCATCAAAGTATCATACATGTCTTTGGAGCTAACAGATGTCTCCTTGGTACATGAAAGCAATGGCTGAATAGCATCTTCCACAAAAACAACATCACGGCTAACGAGAATGCGTTTACTTTGTGGATGATACAGACGATAGCCTTTACTTTCAGAACTGTATTCAACAAAAATACATTTTACTGCCTTATCATCCAATTTTCTACGATGTTGTTCAGGCACTAATGCATATGCCAAACAACCAAAAACACGTAGATGAGCAACAGATGGCTTGCGGTCATGCCAAGCCTCATATGGAGTGATAGACTGCAGCGCTTTAGTGGGACACCTGTTAAGTACATATGCTGCACACATGACAGCCTCAAGCTAGAAACTATGTGGTAAAGCTTGACTCTTGACCATACACCCCGCCATCTCCATGAGTGATATGTTCTTCCGTTTAGCAACTCCATTCTGTTGAGGTGTATATGGTAGTGTACACTGGTGTTTTATCCCACGTTCAGCCAGAAATGCATTAAAATTAGAAGACATATATTCCCCCCCTCGATCAGTACGGAGGGTGCCCATTTTACATGCTGACATATTTTCAACCAAAACCAAAAACTGTTTGAAGCTCAAAAACACTTCGGAATTTGCCTTCAATGGATATACCCATGCATGCCTGGAAAAATCATCAATGAAAGTCACAAAGTAAAGATAGTTTCCAAAAGAGGATGTCTGCATAGGACCACAGACATCACTATGTACAAGCTGCAATTTTTGAGTAGCCCGAACTAAACCATCTTTTCGAAAGGATGAACGCTGCATTTTACCCAAAATACAGCCTTCACAAACATGTTTTCCAAGTTCCTCAAGTTTGGGCAACGAGGACACCATTTCAGATTTCTGCAGGCGTAGCAAACTAGCAAAATTCAGATGACCAAAGCGTGCATGCCAAAGCTTTGCATCTGACATAGCCTGAGAATCATTTACTGCACATGCCAAATCATTTACAGATCTTTCATAGTCTATGAGCTTATACAACCCACAACATAAAATGCCAGAAGCAATAATCACATCGCCATTTGACAGATCATGAACTGTACATCTGTCATCAACAAATTTCACAACCAAGCCAATCTTGGCTAATGCAGAAACTGATAACAGATTCTTCTTGATCCTTGGCACAAATAAAGCATCTAACAAGGTGAAAGAACTACCATCAGCAGTAGTCAGAATGATCTTACCAACTCCCATAACAGGATAAGAGGAGTTGTTGGCACATGTGACAGTATTCCCTGTAGGGGCAGGCTCGAGTGAAGAGAAGAAACTGCGATGTGAGGTAATATGTTTGGTCGCCCCACTGTCAAAGTACCAAACATCTGAGTCCACTACAGACATGCATTGCTCATGAGAAGATGGGTCAAAACTGCAAACAGTAGTAAACGCCCATTCTTCTTCCTGCACAAGATTAGCAGACTCTGTTTTTGGTGTAGAGGCTTCTGCAACAACCATTCCAGTCTCCTTTTTCTTTACCTCTTTTGCAGCCAGTTTTGGACAGTTCTTTATGATATGATCATTCCCTTTACAGTACTTGCAAAACAATTTCTGCTTTTCTGATTTCTTCTCATCTTTATCCTGGTTCTTCGAATGTGCAGCATTTGCAGATTTCTGCTTACTAGTAGAAGAGCCCCATTTTCCTTTGCCCATCTGACTAGCCAGGAAAGCTTAATCCGCAACACACATAATGGACTTGTTCTGCCTGGACTGATCTTCCTGCAACAGAACAGAGACTAACTCCTCAAATGATAAGGCATTCGGATTGCCTTTCATCATCAACCGAAGAGTAGAAGCAAAACTCTGATATGAATCAGGAAGACCATTCAGAACGGTCTGCACAAGTGAGCCATCTGGTATAACCTCATCAACAGAAATCAATTGTTCCTTCAAATCTTTGATCTTCGTTAGGAAACTGTCCATAGAATCACCTTCATTCATGTGCTCACTCTCCAACTGTTTTTGGAGATAAGCAACACGAGCCTCATTCCTAGCTTGGTACAATGTGGTAAGTGTATCCCAAGCATCCCTAGTTGTTCTGCAAGAGCGAATATGAGAAATAATGGCACGTTTGAAAGACAAAGCTATCAATGCATGTGCTTGGGCATCTCTGCCATCCCAACGAATCTGCTCTGTAGTAGGTGCAGCAGAAACAGTAGCACGAATAGGAATCTGCACAATATCATCTTCCACACCATCTTCATCAGCTCCAGCACCTGTATTCGCAATACCTGTTGTTACAGGTGTAACAGGACGTCTTTCAACACCCTACACAATGTTCCACAATCCTTTTGCAACCAATACATGTCGCATCATATAAGCCCATAATGGGTAGTTCATACCATCCAACTTATCCTCAACAACCAACATACGGAATACATCACTGCTTTCAGCCATGGCCGGTGACTAAAATACCTTGATGCAGAAAATTGATTGTATCTCAAAAAGTTGAAAAGAACTGCCCAAACGAGTTCTGCTAGACCTGTAGCAGACTTCAAGCCGCTTAAACTGGCGAACAAAAACTGGTATATACCTTTGGCACAAAAAGACGAAATAGCCTGCACAAGCACTGTGATAGTGCGTTCGGAGGCTGAAACGAGCTCAGATTGCGATTTCAGCACCACAGAGCGAAGTTCTTTTTATCTTTGAAACACCTTGAGTATGCTCACCAAATTTCGTGCGAATCTAAGACTGTAAACGGAGGAGTGTCGACGGCGCCCTAGATGAAGCGACGACCTGCTCTAATACCAATTGTTGGAGATAGACGTCTGCGGAAGCACACGAACAGCACAAGGAAGAAGAATAAGCTTGGAGCACAAGCACACAATACTGAATGTATTACTAGAGAATGTACAAAGATAAGTAGCCCATTAGGGCAATAGACGTATATACAAGCCGAGGGAAAAAAACCTCCTAAAGAGGGAAAAAAGTGCCCCGGCAGTCCTAGTGTGTTCACACACATCACTACCTAAATATATCAAAATGGAAAAATGTCCATGCTATCAGAGACGGAGGTGAGTGTGGTGTCTACATATACATTGGAATGGTAGGTGGTGTGTGTGAGGTGGTGGTGAATAATTGTGGTGTTGGTGTTGGGAATGGGCCCATCAAGGATGTTTGGGTGGTGGCTTGGAACAGTCTAGAAAGAAAGGCATGGGTAGGTTGGACAACTGATGGGATGGACGAAAGAAAGTAAGATATTGGAGGCGGGAATGCCATGGAAGGAGGTTGGGTGATAGGGAATCCGAGAAAAGTGGATCTTATGTATGGGTTTATTATGACTGAGGTTGTAGAGGCAGGATCAATGAAGGGTTGCTCTGGGGTATCTGTGGTAGGAATAATATTTACAACCTCGGTTTGAGGGGGCAATGGTGGAGGTGTTGGAGGTAGTGGCTCTATTGCATCTTCATGGACAACTGTGGTTTCATGGCCAGGAGTTCCAGTTGCTTGGGATGTTGTCTCAATTGGCTCGATTGTCATTGTGGTTGCCTCCACTGTGGTGATGGGGATCTAAATGTTTTTGTCGGACCTTGGTCGTATTTGGAATCTATGTGGATCATATCGGGCGAGAGGTCTTTGTAATGTGGATCATATGAATTCCACTACACCATAAGTTTCTGAGAGCAATAGTAGAGTTTCACTAAATTCAGAGTCAACACCAGCCTCTTCCAAGAGCTAGGCCATGAGCACCCTCCTGCTCTGTTCAAAAAGTAACTTTTGTGCCCACACGCTTTCCATGATTTGGTATAATCTACAAAGTTCTACAGTATAGGCAAGGGCTTTGGTAGTTTCATTTTTGTCTCCTTCTTCTTCTTCTTCGCCCTTTGGTTGTTCTAATTGCTGAGAGAGGGTCCTTTCTTGATCACGTTCCTAGTGGACATGGAGGCCTCTTGTTAATTTACCCCTTCTTTGTGTGGAGCTGCTAGGTCCTTCTGCATCGAAAAGGAACTCTACATCCAATAGATGAGTGATCTACAAAAAAGATTCAAAATCGAAGGTGCTCATCCTTCAATGTCTCCAACGATACCGAATTCAAACTCTGAAGGTTAAGGGGGTGCAAAGGTGGCTACTTGGGATGTGTCTCTAGAGTGAGATCTGGGAATTTGAATCGTAAAGGGAGGCACTGTGGCTTCCCCTCGTGGTGAGACCTCTAAGGTCATAAGAACTTCTCATGTTTGGACACATGGAATATTGTCTCTCATTCTCTTGGATTGGTGTGTTGAAGCTTTGAATCCTTTAAATAGTTGTAAGTATGACCAAGTCAGTGCACGCTCAATGGGCACATCATATGCTAAACACCTGTATATTATACGAGTGATTGCACAACAACCATTCACCACTGGCTTCCTAGACCATCTTTTATTAGCTTCGTACAGCTACTCCATAATCCATACAGGAAGCTTAATAGTTAATGAGCTTGTCTCTACTAGATAAAGACTGAACCAAATTCTTTTCTATGGCTGAGTGAATCTATCTTGTTCTGGAAATGCAAAGTGTTGCATGCATAGTTGAAGAGGGATGGAAACATTAGGTGTAAATGCTACCATATCTTTAAGTTCAATAGCTTTCTATTCTTCATGTTGTCATGTATCAAAGCATCTTTCTCTAAGGGTACATAAGTGTTGTGCATGTTAAGTGCATTCTTACCAATCCCAAGGTGAGTTCAAACTTCTTTAGCTCATTGTTGCATGATAGAGAGGGAATGACAAAGGTGCCTGATCGATCTTTCACACCACTAGCCTATAGGGTGGACACTAAATAATAACAGCATTGGAAGTCTAGCTTTGGTATGGGTGCCTTGAAATATTTGGCTAACCCTACCAAATTACTTGTAGTTCTAGGGTGTTCTAGAGAGTCTCGAATTCTTTTGAAAAAAATTGAAACCATCCCCACACGTTGCCAAATTCACAATTAGCCTCCCATATGTATGTTGCATCTCCTAGCTGCCGTGGCATCCCATTGAACCAATGAGATAGACTACTAACCTTCTTTGTAAGTCCTCTGGGTGGATCAGGAATCGGTATTTGTTGGAGATGGCAAATCTCTATAGGTTTCTTGATCAATGGCACTTCAATGGTAGGTTTTCCATACTAACTCCGGTTTGACTTGTCCTTGCCCATGAACTAGCACCTACTGCATCAGCCAAATGTGAGTAGTAGTGTTTCTTTCTGAATCTGCTAGAAGAGGAGATCATATTAGCATTGCAATTAAAACATGATGATACTTTGTGTCCTTTACAATACCAACATGATGCCCTTAGTGGTTAGGGAGTTAGTGAGTGAGGTTTTCTTGTGTAGTGAGTGTCCGTTAGTAGGTTAGTGATTTCCCTAGATGCATACTTTGGATGTGCACTGTACTTAGAATGCATCTACTATGGTGCAAATTTATTTAAAAAATCTGATTAGGGGGTTTGATACAAGTTTTAATTCTCCAAACTTTTAGTGTGGGATAACATCTTTTGGCAGTAATGACATGTAAAGGTCTCTCGGCTAGATCTTCTTGGATTTGGGAATTTTTGGGTATTGCTTGCAGATGATGGTGTCTGCATTGCTTCCTCCTCCTCATGTAGAAAACTATCACTTTCTTTGAACGATGATTCCTCCTTTCAACCATGTTTTCCTTCCTTCTAAGTCGAACTCTCATGTCTATAGTAGAAGTAGGTTGGATCACTACCATCAAACTAGATGTCTTGGTTCTAGGCATAGAAACGCACCTCTCAACTACACAAGCCTACCACAAACACACTTGTACTATAGGACTTGTACGTACGACAAGACCATTAATGTACCTTACCCGACCTATCCATGATTTATATATTTGGAGATAAAATTCGCATAATAACTGAACTTTAGCCCCCGCTCCAATGTAGTACTTAAAAATACTTTTTTGCTGATCTTTCATTATTGACCAAAATATGACTTTACTACTTTCGAGAGAGCAAAGTCTGACCAACCATAATCCGACTATTTCTCCTAAGGTAGTCAGAAATCGGACGATATGAGATCCGACTCACCACACCCTAACTCCCAAATCTTGACCTCCCATCCATTGACATGTTGATAACACCTAATGTCATGTTTGACCAATCACCATCCAGAAAATATTTCATGACAAAGAAAAATTTAGATAAGTAATCCTCATTGCTTCGGTGATCATTAGAGCTACTAATCGGAATATGAGAATTTATAGGTTTTTCCATTTTTTTACCAAAGACGTCTGCTACCAGAAAAGTCCCTTATCCCAAATCCTGCATAATATGATATGGACCCTTATATCTCAAAGTAAGCTTTCTTGGATGTGGCCCTAACTTGGAATTGTATACCATAACCCAATCTCCAACCTAAAAGTTTAAATCTAACATTCATGTTCACCCAAGCTTGTCTCCATCTTTGGATAATTTTAGTTATATATGAACTAACTAAATGGTCTTCCACCAATTATAGAAGGTACTTACTTCTATGCTTGATCAATATATTGGGAGACATCTTTTCTGCTGTAACATGCAAACTTGGGACCACAAACTCCATTGGAACTACATCTTCTAATCCATACACTAACCTGAATGGCATCATTCCAATTGTTACCTTAAAGGCAATTTTGAATGATGTGAATTATTTGGTTGACCTGTTTTTTGACAAATGACACACCTTTTGGCAAATTCATGAGCATCCTTTAGTACTGTAGGCCACCTTAATCCAGCCTATAAAACCTTCTTTCTTGTAATGTCCCTTGATAAATGTCCTCCTACTGATCTTGAATGGGCTTCCTGTAACAAAGTTGGTTTCTCAAAATCTGGCACACATTATCTAATCACCTGATCCACACCTTTTTTTATATAATGCACCTGCTATCACCAAATATGGCCCTTTTTGAAGCAAATTTCTTTCTGTGATCAAGTGTAAATTTTTGAGGCAATACTCCATCCGTTAGGAGTGCTAACAATTGATCCTACTAAGAATCATAGTCAACAATATGAGCATTAAAGAGTTCTACATCTGGTAACTCATCATTCACTCCAAGTGGTGCTTCTCTTGATTCTAATCTATTGAAATAATGAGCCATAGCATGCTCTTTTCCTAGAGTATGAACAATCACAAAATCAAATTCTTGAAGTAAAAGCATCCACCTTGCCAATCGTCCTGTTAACAGAGGCTTCTTAATAAGATATACCAAAGATTGGTGGTCTCCATGAAAAACCATTTTATTACCCAACAAATAAAGCTTGAACTTATTCAAAGCATATACCATAGCCAACACCTCTCATTCAGTAACTGCATAATTCCTTTCAGATGAACACAACACTCTGCTAGCATAATAAATTGGTCTATACCATCCCTTCTCTTTTTGTTGCATCAACACTACTCCTACAGCTACATCCGATGCATCTACAAATATGTGAAAAGGTAAAGACCAATCTGGAGGCTCCAAGATCAGTGCTACTGAAACCATCTTCTTTAATAACTGGAAAGCCTTCTCTTGAGCTTCAGCCCATACAAAAGGAACATCTTTCTTAGTTAAATGTGTCAAAGGCAATGAGGTATTTTCCAAGTACCTCAAGTATCTAGCATGCCATTTAATTTGACCTACAAACCTCATTACTTCATTTACATTACTTGGAGCTTTTTCTATCTGAATAGCCTCAATTGTATTGATATCAATGGCCATTCCCTCACTTGAAATGATATGACCCAAGAAGATACCACTTCTTATTGCAATAACACTTTTAGACGGATTCAAACCCATTCTAAATTTTCCACATCTGTCAAAACAAGATCGCAAATGCAGCAAGTGTTGCACCTTCTTTCCAAATACTAAAAAATCATCCACAAAAACTTGCATAAAGTCCTACAAATATGGCTCACAAAGTGCCACATAATTAAATGAAGGTGGTCCATTTTTCAATCCAAAACTCATAATTGTAAACACATATGCTTCAAATTTTGTAATACATGTTGTTTTATGATGATCCTCTTTAGCAAGACGAATTTGATTATAGCCAGAAAAACCATCTAGAAAGCTATACATTTCATGTCCAGCTATTGCATCTAAAACTGCATCACAAAATGGCATTGGAAAAAGATCCTTAATTGGGCTGCATTCAATTTTCTATAATCCACACAAATCCGTAATTTCCCCTTCTTTTTTAGAACAACAATAATAGGATATAACCACGTTACTTGATTACCACTTTAATGAATCCCATAGCCAATAACATGTCAATCTCCCCCTTGAATTGTTTTGCAAAATTTGGATTTATGTGATAGCTTTGCTGCACCACTAGAACAACATCTGTTTTCAAATTAATGCGATGTTGATGTAGTTTTGGATCTATGCCTTTTACTTGCAAATAATCCCAAGCAAAGACATCAATATACTCCTTCAACAAAAAAATCAGATCTTCTAAAAGCTGACCAGCCACTTCCTTGCTTATCCTCACCATTTTGGTTGAGCATAAGTCCTTAAATTAATTTCCCAAAGTTCATCCTCCTTCACTCTACCAAAACTTGCATACTTTTGCTAAAAATTTTGCGAGCCAAATTTATTACCTCCTATTCTTGTTGATTCAAGTTTTGCTGAGTCAAAATTTCTAGATTTTGTTCAAATAACTATCTTAGCTCTATTCCTTCACCTACAACTGGCTCGCTCATATTCTTCAATAGTTCCTCTTCTTTACATAGTACTGCTTCCACATCCACTTCCAATACCGAAACCATAGTTGGATTTGCCTTCAAAAATTTCTCCTCTTCATCATCCTCTATCTCCTCAGCTAGGCTAATGGTCAAGGCCATTAAAGGTTCCTCTCTTACTAACATATTCCTTCTTCCTTTCATTGTTATTGTGACTTACTTTTTCCCCTTCGTAATCACCACTATGTGTAAACCCCAATCTTGCTTTACCTTGGCCAACTTGAACCATGGTCTACCTAGCTATATTCAGACATTTGAATTACCACAAAGTTAACCATAAATGACGTTCCTACAATGACTATTTGCTGCTGCTTTACAATTTCCAAAGGTTGAACTCTTGTATGATCTATCATATTAACCTAAAAAGGTGCTGGAGCTAAAGCCCCATTCTCCATTTCTTTAAAGATATATTTGGCTAATATGTTCACCCTTGAACCACCGTCCAACAAAATTTCATTGATCCTTCTCTGCCTATATTGTGCCTGAATTATGGTACTACAAAATCCACATTAGCTGGATCAATATTATTGGCTGATCTTGAAATTGCAGACCTTTTTGCTGGCTCTGATTGTTGCCCAACCAACCTCTTCAACAGTTTTTCTTTAAAAGTAGGCACTAAAGATAATAGCTGATCCAAGGATAACTATAATGGAGAATTAATAATTACCTCGAACTAGTCATTGTCCAACTCCTACTTAATATTTTTCCTATCATCTTTCTTTTGTTTACAAATGGGCATCAAGTCATCATCATCCTGTGATAAAATTTGAATCGTATCCTACTTTTGTTCATCCTACTGGATCCGTTTTTGTACTTGGTTTGGATTTACCTTTGTTCATGCCAATCAATAGGACCCTTATTTTTTGATCTTCTTATTGCCAAGACTTCAACATCCTGTGTCCTAACACATTGCCTACGATTGCAATTCCACTGATCCTCATGATCCTTACCTCCGATTTGTGATGTACCCACACTTGGATTACTCTAAAGTCTTTGATAACAGTTGCTTAAGCAGCTTGTTGGGCTTGTTGTTGTTGTTGCCCTTGCTGATTATTTTGATTATACTGAATAACTGGTATACCTCTTTCCTCTATATGTTTAACCCATAATGGGCAATTTGGACCAATCCAATGATCTGGAGCAGAGCAATACCCACATGGCATCACTCTAGCTGGTCATCCTTGTTGATCTCCCTGTTGATGACCTTGTTGATTCCCTTGCTGAGTTGCTTGATCTCTCCATGGAGGTCTCCCTTGCTGCTGCCTCTGAAAACCACCAAGCCCTTGAATCAGAGTGGCCTGATTTGTTGCAAAATCATTATTAACTCTATTATCCTACTTTGAATGTTGACCTCTATGTTTTGGGCTATACTAGCATTGACTTGTAGTATGGTCTTCTTTCTCACATATTTTGCAATACCTTTTTTCCGTAGGTGCAATTATTGAATACCCATACTTCTTTAAACAACTAATTAGAGCTTCCTCCTTATCTTGTCTCCCTTTGGATTTACGATGCCTTCATACCGGAATTTATTCTTCTTCTTCACTTCTTGAATCTGAATCGTTCATAGCTTTTCTAGAATCCGATTTTGTATTAGATTCTTCCTCAGATTTGGAACTATTATACTTCTTCTTTGTTCTATCGAATCTCTTTTCTACTCTAGTAGCTGCTACTACCAACACATCAAAACCATTGGCTATATTCAATACTAGCCACAACATGCATAATACTACTTCTTAATCCTTTGATAAAATAACTTGCTAACATCTCGTCAATAGATCTCTCATTACCTTGTAATATTTCCATTAAAATTCTAAATTTCTAACCATAATCTTCCACCAACATATTCTTTTGTCTCATTGCTCTGAGTTTTCTCAAAACATAAGAGGGAGTCTTTTCTCTTGTAAATCTTTTCAAGAATGCTATTTTTAAGGTTTTATAAGTAGCAAAATGAGTTATGCTATATTGGCTAAATGACCTCATAGCTTTTCCTTCTAATGTGGCTTCAAATTGTTGTAATTTAATTGTATCATCATACAATGATGGATAACGATTGGCAGTCCATTTGATTTCAAACTGAGCAACCTGACAATCTGCATCTTCGTTTGATCCTCCTCTCAAATGTGATGCTTTGACTTTGGGATTAGGAGGTGGTTGTTCCATGGGCAATGGCTGAGGTGTACCCCCAGACTGACAAATTATGACCACCACCATGTGTTAAAGAGATGACTCTCCTCCCAAACTTATGCCTGTATAAATAGCTACTAGAATCAACGAAGACCACAAATGTAACTAGAGTCCACAAGTGCATGTGCAATCTTCTCCACTCCTTAATATCTTCCATTAGAGTCGACTAGTGGTTGGAGTGATCACCACTACATTAGTACCTTCCACTAGAGTCCACCAGTGGTTGGTGTACTCGACACTCCAGTTAAATCTCTCTGGACTCAAGTTAACTCATGTTAATTTGAGTTAGAAGGCTCTAGAGCTCCTTGGGCGAAATGCTCTCCCCATGCTCCCCATGGGAGTTGAACCCAAGACCCCCTCCTTCACAATTGTTAGACTTAACTACTAGGCTAAGTGGATCACTTGTTTAAGAGATCACATCAACTTATACATAAGTCTAGTCTCGAGATCTTTGGCTATATACATGAGTGACCAAACGGTGTCCGTTTGCAAATCTGTCTGAACCGCTAGGACCCTTAGATCAGAAACTTAATTTATTAGAAAGAGCATGGTGCAAAAAAATACTTTTAATAAATAATTTATTAGCTTGAGGTGTAGAAAGAGTCTTTTTACAAGGAATGAAATATGTTTTTTTACTAAACGTATCAACAATTATCCAAATCATATCATTATGAGATGAAATTGTAGGAAGACCAGTAATAAAATCCATAGAAAGTTTTTCCCATGGTCGAGTAGGTATAGGAAGTGGCATAAAAAATCCAAATGGTTTACCATGATGTCTTTTCACATGTTGATGCAAAATGTGATGGGAAACATACTATGCGATATCCTTTTCCATATTAGGCCAAAAGAAAAAAAATTTACACATAGAAATAATACTTTGTATGCCTCTATGACCCATATATGGTGGTTCATGCATCCCTTTCATAACAAATTCTTTAAAACCTTTTGTGATGCATAACTTGTGTTGGAAATACAAGAATCCATTATGAGAAGTGTAGTGATCCTCACTAAATGTTGTAGAATTATTGAAAGCATTCCATGTTTGTGAAAAATATAAATCAGGTGCACAAGTAGGAATCATGTAATGAAATGAATGAGTATGAACAACAGAAATATTATTGATTGAAACAATATTTGTTTATGGGGATGGGAAATGACTAAGGGTTTTAGCTACAACATTAGCTTTGGAGGTTGATATTGAATCATAGGCTAAAAGTTTGGTATGAATGAAGCCCATTTAATGTATCTATCTGAAATCAATGGTTGATTTAATAAATTCTTAATAGCCTATTGTTCTATTTTGATTAGAACTTCAAAACCCATAAGGTAATGTTTCCACATTTTTAAAGCATGCACAAGAACTAAAAGTTCCTTATCATATGTACTATAATTCTTTTCAGAAGGTTTAAGTTTCTTACTTTCAAATGCAATGGGATGATCATTTTGCATTAATATAGCACCTATACCTAAACCACTAGCATCTATAACTACATGGTTGTGCAAAATATGGTAATTGCAAAACAAGTGCATGAGAAAGTGCATGTTTGAGTTTCTCAAAAGATTGTTGTTGTGCTAATCCCCATGAAAATTTTATCTTTTTCTTTAAAAATAATGTGAGTGGAAGTGCTAAATAAGCAAAACCTTTTACAAACTTTCTATAAAAACTACCTTACCCTAGAAAAGAGCATACATCATTCACAGATTGAGGTACATGCCATTCTTCAATTACTTTAATTTTCTTTGGATCTACATGAACGCCTTGACTAGAAACAATATGGCTTAAATACTCTAATTCTTTTTGCAAGAAATAACTCTTTTCAGGATTGGCATAAAGTTTGTTTTTGCATAAAAAATTAAAAACAATTGCTAAATGATTTTCATGGTCATTGTCATTCTCACTATGGACAAGTATATCATCAAAGAAAAAAGAACAACATCTTGGTAATCAAGAAAAATTTATTCATCATACATGCAAATGTAATAGGTGCATTGATGAGTCCAAACGGCATTACCATGAAATCAAAGTGACCATTCTGAGTTTGAAAGGCAGTCTTATAAATGTCATTTTGTGTCATTCATATCTGATGATATGTAGATTTAAGGTCAATTTTGCTAAAGACACATGCTCCATGAAGTTTATCTAGAAAATAATCTATCTTGGGAATAGGATACCTATTTTTAATTGTGATCTTATTGAGTGCTCTATAGTCAATGCACACCCTATAAGTCTTATTCTTCTTCTCTACTAAAAGAATAGGTGCTCCAAAGGGAGAACAACTAGGCCTTATAAGTCCTTTGTGGAGTAGATCCTTAACTTGATTAGCTATTTCTTTTTTATGTAAAGGTCCATGCCTATAAGGTGTTTTATGGGGAGGAGAACTACCAGGAATTAATTCTATACTATGGTCAAGAGATCC